>JANEHU010000265.1:0-30523 GCA_027563435.1 Nasonovia ribisnigri | reverse complement strand
CTTTTATCTGCATATTTTACTCATGTTTTTTAACTCCTTAGGATTAGCAGCCCAAAGAAACATTGATGGATTTCATAATCTTAGAAAAGTACCTTTCCCCGGAGCGTTTTGTGTGGTTGATTGTTCACATATACGCATTAATGGTTCATTAAGTGATAATAGTTACCTCAATAGAAACCACTATCACAGTGTCATCATACAAGGAATATGTGACTTTGAAGGTACCTATTGTATTTAATAAGATGTCACTTTATATTAAAGCCATAAAATAAATTAGGTATCATTTTTAAAAATATTTCTCCATTTCAGGAAAGTTCATTAATGTATTTGTGGGATATCCAGGGTCATCGCATGATGCTGCAGTTTGGGCCAACAGCCCTGTATATAAGAAATTGATACAAAATCATTATGAAGTTATTCCACCAAACTGTTTCATCTTAGGGGATTCAGCGTATCCATTATCAGAGTTCCTAATGAAACCTTATCGTGACAATGGCCATTTAGAATTACACCAAAAAAAATTTAATACAATTTTGAGTTCAAGCAGAGTTATAATAGAACAGGCGTTTGGTAGTCTAAAGGGTAGATTTCGAAGGTTAAAAGGTATTGAAACATTATGCGTTGAAGCAGTTTCCGAAACAGTTATTGCAGCTTGTGTAATACACAATATGTGTTCAGATCAAGGTAATTTTACATTGCAGAAATTCTTCTTTAGAAATTAATTTCATACAACCATTATTTAATATTTAATTTTTTAAATATATATTATACATTTTGATGAGGATAACCTCACAAATGATTCATTTTTCAACTCAGAAGAAGACAAAGTCAACATTAATTCACAGAAAACTAGTATATCAGATGTACTAAATCTAAGAGAATCCATTGCTAAAAAATTATAAGCTATAATGTTTCAATTTTACTTTCTACTTTTACTATATTACCAGTGTTAATATTATTTATGAATATAAATCAATGCCATTTGTACTTTTTTTATTTTTAATAAATTAATATAACAATACATAGGATTAATTTACTTTAAATAATAATAAACATAAAAGGTAAAAAATGAATGCATACAAACACATTATTCATACATATCATTTTTAAATATAATATTAAAGATAATAATTTTCTTTAGTCTTCTTGAACTAAGATTATACAACATAAAGTTTAAATTAAAATAATATGGAGCACCATATTAAGACTAAAACTGCAGTCATTATTTAAAAATAGTTAATATGAAAAAAAAAAGCTAATGCATAACAAATAAATATCAATAGAAAATTATAATATTTAAAATAAAAAAATTCTTTAGTCTTCTTGAACTAAAATTATAAAACAAATAATATGGAACACCATATTATGACTAAGAGCTACAGTCAATGCTTAAAAATATTTAATAGTTGTGTGTAATATAGTTAAATAAATTTTATTAACATTTAACTTATGAGTTACTCTTATCAGCTAGACATTTTAAAGCTGAGGCTATATCGGAAAGTGCGTTTGCTTCAATTTCTCTGATACTCAACAACCTTTTTTGATACTCTTCCATTTTAACCATTACTTCTTTCTTGAGATCGATATATGCATCCATACCGTAAGATCTTTTTTTTTTGGAGATGGTTTTAAGGGAGACTTCCGAATGACTGATGATGTACTAAGTATATTGTCTTTGGCAGGTGAGCAATTGTGCTTTGAAGTAAAAGCATTACTTGAAGTAGATGGCAATGTAAATGAACCTTTTAAATTAGTAGCGGGGGGATTTATATTGTCTTTGGATCCAAAATGCTCGTTGAAATTGTTATAATATTCCCAAATAATTGAATCAGTACCTGTACTATTCGATTTTTTAACATTTGCCAAGTTTGCCATAAGTTTCTCCATTTTCTGTCACAAAGTTTATCTGTTAGGTTAATTTTATTTTCAAACGCAGCGTTCAATTTTATTGCAATTGACCTCCAAAGTTTTATTTTTTTACATCATGGCCGTTGGAATAATGAGTCACATTCAATCCGTTCAGATATCAAAGCTTTTGTCAGTGTTGGAGTCCATATTATGTCACTATTTTCCTCAATTATTTCTGAAATTATGGTTGGAAAAAGATTAAGAATATAGTTTTGATATCACAAAACTTTTCTTTTATTACTTACTTTGTTTAGAACTAACATTATGTGCAGAGTGAGATTCTTCATCATTGCTAGATACGGACTCATCAAGGGAATCAAATAAGCTTTTTTTTGTTTTAACGCAATGGTCACTTGCTTTGAGTTTCCAATCAGTTTGATCGTCATCACTAGATTCTCTTAATTCTAAGCAAAAACAAATTATTTAAAAATTATTATTTTTTTATAATTCACGGTAAACAGTGTTTGTAAATGTCATTCTTTATATTAAGTTACAGTAAATTATTTTAAATTATTAATTTTTAATTGTGTTACTATTTGCTACAGATAAGACTCAATTATTTTTTTTTGTTTATGTTTAGGTAGCATTATTAACATTAAAAGATCAAATTCCATGTCTTTATTAAATACTCACGTTCATTAGAGTTTTTAAGTTTTTTATAACTTTTAGCTGAAGAAACTGTAATAAGTGATATTTCTTTAGACTTCAGTTCTTCAATGTCTACAAATGCATATGACATAGATTCATCTGTACAAAAAAAATATAATTTTAACTATAGTATTCAAGAATTGAGTACACAATATTAATGTAGGTAGCAAATTTTAACAATTGTTTGACTTTAGTTTAAGAAAAATATATAATTATGACTTAAGAAACCGAAAATATATTTTTTATAATAATATGAACTTTATTCCATGATATAGTTAAGTAACTCATATTCAGTTTTTACTAACCTGGATCCATTACGTTGCAAAGGACTTCGGTACCATCGTCGTTATACTCGGGCTCGTAGTTGTGGTTAAAGACCAAACTCAAAAATGTTAATGCCATATTAATGTTTGCTTTGGACGATGGTATTTAAATTTAAAGGCAGAAAGTAAATATGACAGTATATTATGCACTAACGCGATTGCCGATTTCCAATTGCAAATTGGACAATGTGTTACGTTATAAACACAGGCAATTTGACAATTAATATGAAAGGTGAAAGCTGATAATATTGTTATATCACATTATATATAAATTTATAAAAGAAATAATAGACAAAGAAAATTAAAGGGAAAATTATAGCGGAATTCGGAAGTACATACTATGAATTAATTTGTTACCCGGTATTCGGTAAGTAGTGAGCACTACAATTAAATATTAAATTTAATGTGACAGTCAGGAGTTGTATTTTTATACAACTTTGCGCAATGTATTTTGACTTTGATTTGGCGGTAAAATCAAAACTTTATCAATATATTTTTATCAGTCTATTATCTATGATGCATCTAACAAGCATGTTTCTAACCTGATGGAACCGCTGACTAGTTCGCTAGGTTGTGATGAATTAAAAAACGACATCCATCACAAGCAGCGTAGTTTTGCGCTGAATAAAAAAATGACAATTTAAAGTTGCTGACCAAGCGTTACAGCAGTGCTGAATTATCGAAGGCACTATTACTTTGTCATTTGATGGGTCGGCTTGAGTATTAAACTAAACTATATCTTTATTGTAATAAAATAATTTAGTTACCATCAAATTCAATCTAGTTATTTGTTTGTTAGTCCGTCCAACCACACACACGTTTCACACATTAACACATATTTCAGAACACGCACCACGTAGTTCTACAGTATTTGCTCGGCGACCCTGACCACTGCTGTACGAACTACAACCTAAAGGTACGATTTCCTAGGCGCGGATAGCCGCGACGGCTGGCCGCAGCGACCGGCCGCAACGACTGTTCTGCTATGGAACAGCATTATAGTCGCTGCGACCGGCGGCTGTACTCGTCCGTGAGCAGTATGGTGCCGCCGGTCGCTGCGACCAGCCGTCGCGACTATCCGCGCCTAGGAAACCGTACCTTAACACGCAGTGGTTCTGTAGTTATAAGTTCCTAGGTGTTAGTGATGTTATTAAAGGATTTGGTGTCTGAGTACGTGTACTAATACTGTACGCTCTCGGCCCGATATCGCATTTACGTTATAACTAGAGCTAGGATTTTGGTGACTTTTGCATTTTTTTTCTTTAAGTGCTATACAATTCTAACCAAAAACTAAATTTGTTTCGTGATTTAACAATGTAGAATATGTAATTTTTATTTTGCATTTTTTTGCATTTTTTGCATTTTTTGTGTTAAATGCATTTTATTGCATTTTTAAGGTCATTTTTACGTAATATTACAAATATTACGTTCATTTTGTGTATTTTAACTAATTTTTGTTTATTTTAAGCTTTTTTAATACGTGTTGTAAAGGTTATCCCAATTAGTACCTATAGGCAATTACCTACTCCAGTCCATTGTTGAAAAAGTAATCTAAGAGTAAGTAAGATAAGATTACATATCGAACGAACCCAAAACTATATAGGTATACAATAGTAGCTTTAGTAGTGAATACGACACGTACCTATATGCGGTTCTACACCGATCTGTACACTATTGTATACTGAACAAATAATATTACGACTAATATTAAAAATTAATATTAAAACTTTAAAAATGCATTAAAAAATATATCATAATTATTAATTAATATTTTAAAAATAAATTTTTTCACTCATCTAAGTACATTTTTTGGTCATTTTTTAAGTTCATTTTTTAGAGTTTTTAGGTCATTTTTGCATTTTTTTTAGTGCATTTTTGTGTATTTTTTAGGTCATTAAAATCCTAGCTCTAGTTATAACTATTAATAACCCAAAATTAAATTTCGATCATTTCCATATACATATACATATTTAATAAAAGTTTATAGTTTTTGTATGTTATTGTTTATACGTATGGATCGTATGATGCGCCTTGATCAATCAGTCACTTGACACTCGACAGTCGACAGTCGACCCTCAGTCGTCTTAAGGGGCCCACACACGTTCAGTTACAACTGCGATCCGACTGCACAGTTTTATCTGTACAGATAAATCGTACGTGTGTAGGTTAATGCGACGTAATTTTTAGAACTGTGCAGTTGATCGGAAATAAATTGAAAATACCAATTGATAAAACTGTGGCAATTAAACTGTGCAGATAAGACAATGTGTGTGTAGACAAACTGACAACTGCACAGTGTTGGGTAATACTAAAACCCGGGACGGGACGGGACCGATTCCATTCTAAAACCACAGTTATCATAAATTTCGTGGTTGGCAAAACATATTTTTGAATAAGCATTAAGATTATATGGTTTTATGCGTGTTTTGTGCTCAGTTCATTTACCATTAATTTAATTCTTATTTTTTAGACAATCTATCGTTATATTATTTTACTTATTGTACTTCATATTTTATATTTAATCATGCCAGTGTCATGCGTTGCGTATGGATGTACAAATAGATATCAACCTGGTCAAACAATTCATTTTTTTCGCTAAGTTAATTTATTATTAGTTATTAATATAGGTGACATGTAGGTCTTGTTAAGAACCACTGAACATTGTATTAATATTATATTATATATATTCTTGTATTAAGTGTATGTATAGCTGTAAAATATTGTAAACTGATGTGTGTGTGTGATTTCGTCATGCGACTGGTCTAAGGAATCCGCTGAATGAGCCTTTTTGAACCGGACGACCAGCTCGTATGAAGAACAACGGGGACACATAGTCAGTCTTTGAGTAACACATTACCAATACGGACCATTGCAGAGCGTTCATTTAATTAAAACATAATTTCAGTTAAATAAAGAGTATAATATTAGCCAAAGTACCAAAGTAATTTCGTCTCGTTGTTTTTTTATTTGTCTTGGAGTCGCTAAGTGCGCGTCCATAACATTTTTGGTGGCAGCGGTGGGATACGGCTATTAGTCAGTATCCGTTACCACGAGCAAAAGAAATTACGCTAAATTTTTTTTTTATTCTCTTATAATTGTGTGATTGTTTCAACCGTCATCAATTTCAAAACATTAAAGACTCGTCAGAACATTTTCAAACTCCAGAACATCTACGGAATATTTCAAGTAATATAAGTTAATATTATATATAACGTAACGTGTCGTAGTGAACGGATAGGCATAGCGTGAGAAAGGGTAACGTCAACAATTTAATACAATACCCCGTACTCGCCGAGCGTATAATATTCGTTATTACGTAACAGCCGCGCGTATAATATTCATTATTACGTAGCCGCCGCCCGAATCGTCATCAGAATATACGATAAACAGCCACGTGCGTTAAAACAACTGGTTGTGTGTGGAGGTATCGCTCTCTAGTGGTGCAATCGAGCGAAACTACGAATTGAGCGCCACCCAGTGACCAACGGACTATTTGTGCCGCCGTAACGAAAATTAGGTCGTGACCGTGAAATTGCCGCCGCGAAGCAACTAGGTCGTGACCGTGAAATCGACACCGCCGCCGACGACGTCGTCTACAGAAGGTACGCGCCTTCGCGGATGTAAACAAACAAAAAATAATATATACGTATTATCGTCGTACACACTAATACACAAACATTGCGTATATCACATGTATTACCGTTATCACCGGTAGTCACGTAAAATACACTAAAAGAAGCGAAACCCAATATTAATTATTGGTCCCTGCGCCAGCTGTTTCGGGGCGTAGAACTTCGTATCAGAAAATTGCAGTCGAAAAGGATAGTCGTCGTTGAGAACGGAGTACGTGATCAATCAATCCACAAATTTCCGGAACATTTCAGCATCAAAGGCGGACTATTCAAAACTGGACAGAATGACAGTAAATACACAGCGATCCTCGTGAGTTAAAACTATTTTATATAATACTATTATATTATCATTATCATTTTTTTTTACTCTTTTCTTTTGTGCTTCTGCCTGTGAGTAGTGATTGCCTATTTGTAACTGCCATTCTATTGCTTATTAGCCAAAGAAAAGGGGGGGTTAATGAATAACTCCGAGAACGGAAATAATTCGTTAAATGAATGTAACGAATTAAATACAGCTTTTACTCAACCTATCCCAACTTCTCGAACTAGTTTGCCCGTTAGGTTTTCAAATCCCGAAAACCCGATTTCTGAGGGAGAGGTAGCTGATATTACGGTAGATAATTTATTAATTAAGGAAACAGACCTATCGAAAGCCACAGATAATTTATTGACTAACATATCTCATGAACTACAAGAGGTAGATAAGAGCATAAGTTACGTTATCATAAAAACAACTAATTTAACTACAGAAAATACAGAACATACAGAAAATACAGAAAATACAGAAAATACAGAAAATACAGAAAATACAGAAAATACAGAACATACAGAAAATACAGAAAATACAGAAAATACAGAACATACAGAAAATACAGAACATACAGAAAATACAGACAATACAAAAGACACAGAAAATTCGATACGAACAGAGATTTTAGGGCAACCCAAGGACTACAAAAATTCAAGAAAATCCGAACAGAAAAAATTAGAAGAAAGTTACTCAGAGATTCGCATTGATTGGACCAGAGATCAAATTAGATACAACCAATTGAACATGGCAAATAACACAGAACCTCAACGACAAGATTCCGTATCAAATGAAAATGTCGGAACTTTGACTGTCACAGAAGAGCAGTTAACACAAATTATTAATCAAAAAGTGCAAGATGCACTCAGGTTACGAAATGTCCCTCAGACAACAGAGGCGATGTCCAGCAATCAAATTGGCCTACGAGACGCGATCAGGCTATTGCCAAAATCACTTGATGGTGAGAATACCTTGCAAGTAGAAGTATTTCTAGAAAAATGTGATTTTGCTGTATCTTGTACGGTACATACAGCCATTCCACGGTTGGTACAAGCAATTCAAACCAGATTAACTGGCAAGGCTCGACAGGTAGTAAAATACCAGAACTTTGAATCTTGGGAAGAACTAAGAGATCTTCTGAAATCAAATCTAGAACCCCAAAGAACCACCCAACACTTGTATCAGTCCTTATATGCCACAAAGCAGAAAACGGGAATGGATATATTAACTTATTCTAAGGAAGTGGAGGCCCTTCAAAACACGATTATTGAACAAGAAACATTAGGCTGTTCAATCGAGGTAGCTCAAGCTCTCGAGAGGACAATAAAAAGACAAGCATTACAAGTATTTATTGAAGGCCTAGGAGATTTGAAAAACTATATAAGCCCGACACCCAGATTCTCTTTTCAACGCTATACAAGCAGCTAGGGAAGAAGAGATAGTAAGAAAATCATCAGAGGAATCCAAAAAACTATATAAACCAGCAGCAACTTCAAAAAACCAACCAGGAGTATGCAATGTTTGTAAAAAGCCTGGGCACTGGGCAAGAGATTGTCGATATGCCAAGACGGAAAATAAGAAGGCCAAATCGACTGCCACCTCCACATCAGTCGCTACAGTTAGTACGGTCACTTGCCAATATTGTAAGAAGCCGGGACATACGAAAGACGTATGCAGGAAATTGAAATATGTACAATCAAAGAGGAATGATTCAAATCATACTGAAACTAAACCAGCGGAAAACTACCAACAACCGAGCACTTCCAGCGGGCGCCCGGTAGGGAGTATCAAAAGCGCCGTGATATCTTTTGCAGAGCATACCCAATAATTTCTAAATTAACAGATCATCATTTAACATGCAGAACATTTCAGACCATTAATCCAGACGTAAAGTTCCTAGTAGATTCAGGGAGTGATTTAAACTTGATCAAAATTAGTGCACTCAAAGATGAAGTGATAGTATACGAAGAAATTATCTATCATTTGAAAGGAATTAGTGATCAATTAGTGAAAACCATAGGGTACACTACAATTGGAATACAAGTTGGAAACCTCAATATACCTACTGAATTTCAGGTGATACATTCCGCTTTTCCAATTCCCCATGACGGAATTCTAGGAAAACCTTTTATAACGGGAAATCAGACAATTATAAATTATCAGACGAATGAACTCACTCTACCCACAGAGGATGATATTGTTTCTACACACAACACACGCACCATTATTCCAGCACGCACTGAAACTCTAGTGGCTATTCCAACACCAACTTTTCATGAAGGAGAAACCCTGTTAGTCTCTTCGCAGATTATTGGGGAGGTGTTAATGTGTAGTAATACTGTCAATAATGTACGCGATGGATGTGTACTTGTGACTATCATGAATCCCAAAGAAGAAGCCTTTGAATTGACCACTTCTCATATCAATGAGCTTAACATAGAAAAATTTAATACAGCCATAATACATACGTTGACCAATCAAGCAGAAACTTCATATAAAAGTAACAGGATAACTACGCTGAGAAATGTCCTGCGAACTAATGAGTTAAATTCTGAGGAACAAGAATCTCTCATCGCTATTTGTGAACAATATACAGATATTTTTCATTTAGAAGGAGATAAATTAACAAACACAGAAGCGGTTTATCACGAGATAAATATACCTACGGCAACTCAGCCAGTCAATGAATGACCGTACAGGCTTCCTTTCAAACACAAGGAAGAAATAAACAAACAAGTAAAACAATGGGAAGAAGATGGAATAATAACACCTAGTAAGAGCCCTTGGAATGCGCCCTTGCTAGTTGTCCCTAAAAAGCCAGATCGTGACGGTGTAGTCCTATATCGAATATGTGTTGATTTTAGGAAACTCAACCATATATCTAGTGGAGATGCATATCCACTCCCGAACATAACAGATATATTAGACCAATTAGGAAAATCCAGGTATTATACTACCTTGGATTTAGCCCAAGGTTACCACCAAGTAAAAATGCATCCAGACCATAGGGAAAGAACAGCATTTTCCACCGAGAAAGGGCACTTTAAATTCCAACGTGTCCCATTCGGATTAAAAGGAGCACCCGTCACATTCCAAAGACTGATGAATACAGTATTAACAGGATTAAATGGATTAAAAACATTTGTATATCTAGACGATATCATAATATATGCTCGAGATATCCCAGACCATTCGGAAAAACTTCAAGAAGTCTTTGAATGATTAAGGCAGTTCAACCTGAAACTCCAGCCTACAAAGTGTGAATTCATGAGAAAAGAAGTAAATTATTTAGGACATGTAATTACGGACCAAGGAGTACGCCCTGATCCACAGAAAATTCAATGTGTAATGGATTACCCAATACCACGGAACAATAAGGATATAAAATCATTCCTAGGTTTATCAGGATATTACAGAAGATTCATACCTGATTACGGGAGAATTGCTAAACCACTCACTTCACTATTAAAAAAGGACGTTGAGTTTAAGTGGTCTGATTTATGTCAGAAAGCTAGCTTTTGAGGATTTAAAAAATGCCCTCACACATGAACCTCTGTTGCAATACCCCGATTTCAATAAACCATTCAACCTCACATGTGACGCTAGCAATTACGCAATAGGGTGTGTGTTATCGCAAGGCCCAATTGGAAAAGATCTCCCAATTGCATATGCATCAAGAACATTGAACAAGGCTAAACAAAACTATAGCACAACGGAAAAGGAATTGTGTGCTATCATATGGGGAGTCAAGCAATTTCGACCTTATTTACTGGGACAAGAATTCAACATTATCACTGATCACCGAGCATTAACTTGGCTTTTCAATGTCAAAGATCCTGGTTCGCGACTAACCAGATGGAGACTTAAACTAGAAGAATACCAGTATCAGATTCAATATAAGCCAGGATGTAACAATACTAACGCTGATGCATTAAGCAGAATCCGAGTCACAACTAGGGCACAAACTTCGAAAAACGAACAAAAACCTGAGTTTTCGGAGACTACAGAACCTACAGAAATTCCAAAACCTTTAAATACTACAGAAAGTACAGAAATTCCAAAACCTTCAAATACTACAGAATCTACAGACATTTCAGAACCTTCCATGAATTCAGAATCTTATCAGACATTTTTAAATTCAGATGACCTACCTACTTCGAATGTTATAGAGATGGTAGGCGATATCTTTAGTACGTCATCGGACACCTCACTGGCACACTGTGTTTCCGCAGATCTCAAAATGTCTAGAGGAATAGCCCTCCAATTTAGATGAAGATTTGGACGAATACAACAATTACGTCAACAGGAAAAATCAGTTGATGATGTGATACTTTTGAGAATAGAAGGACGAACAATTTTTTATCTAATAACGAAGTAACACAGTTGGCAAAAACCAACTTATCAATCTATATTCAATTGTCTACAAAAACTTAAGGTACTTTGTGCAGAGAATCAAATCACTAAAATCGCCTGTCCAAGAATCGGATGTGGACTGGATGGACTCAAATGAGAGGAGATCCGTAAAATGCTTCGTTACATTTTTAAAAACACTACAATCTATGTAAGTGTTTACTCTAAGGAGGAATTAACCGAAGATGAAAAACTCCGGCTAATATCAGAATTTCATGACACTCCGTTAGGAGGTCATCAGGGAGTCACCAGGACTTTTAACAAGCTATATGCGCAGTGTCATTGGAAAGGGATGAGGAAACAAATACGAGATTTTATCAAGAAATGTCCTATATGTCAAAAGAATAAAATAGGAAATAAACCATTGAAGGAACCCATGGTAATCACCATTACTTCTGACAGACCCTTCGAAAAAATATTCTTAGATGTAGTTGGACCTTTACCAAGATCCCATAGAGGAAATTCCTTTATCCTAACGCTGCAAGACGATTTAACGAAATTTGCGTGGGCAACCCCGATGGAAAATCATGAGGCTAACACGGTAGCGCATCACTTCGTAACGCAATTCGTGTGTTTGCATGTGCTACCAAAGAGCCTTGTAACCGATTGTGGTACGGAATTTCTCAGCAAAGTTTTTAAGGAGGTATGCAATCTTCTTAAGATAAAACAGACTTCAACAACCCCGTACCACCCTCAGAGCAATGGGTCGCTAGAGAGAAGCCACCGTACTCTGGGAGAATATCTACGAAACTTCACCGAGAAAGATCAATTGAATTGGGATATGAAAATTCCATACGCAATGTTTTGCCACAACTCCACAGTACATTCGGCAACTAAATTTCAACCTTATGAATTGGTAATGGTAACCCAGTGACCATTCCCTCATCTTTATTAAAAGAACCAGAACCTCAATATAATTATGAAGATTACCAGTTTGAAATCAAGAAGCAATTGCAAGAATCACATGCAATAGCTAAAAAACATTTGATAGAATCTAAGTTAAAATCAAAAGCCCAATATGACAAGAATGCTAATCACAGAAACTTTGAAGTGGGACAAAAAGTTTTACTACAAGATAAAACATCTATTAATAAGTTAACTCCAAAATGGCTAGGCCCTTTTGAAGTTTTGGAAATTGATCCTACCAGTAAAAACATAACGATAAAAAGAAAGGCAAAGACGCAAAAGATTCATTCGAACTTATTAAAACCATTCCATGAATGATATTGATAATAAACATATTGTTTACAGAAAACTGAAAATTAATGATCCAACCATACTCATCGGATACCTGAGTGTCACCTCCATCCTCATACAAACAAGGATAACAAAATGTCAGAGTCTACCACCCACGGATGTAGCAAAAATTACATACTTCAACAATACGGAAGGACTTTACTACAAATTTCTAGGCAAACTAAAAGTTACGGATTCCGATTGGAAACTAATAAATTTCTTGGATCTAGAACACTATACAACGAGGTACATGGCACTATCCAGATTATACAATACTACTTCTCAACTCTGTGGTGAGTTACGACAGAAAACTGAAAATTCAGAAAATAAACATAGCTGCCAACAGTTTGCACAAGCAACCATTCCATACCTTCACGAAATTGATCAAAATCACCAGAATATTTTATCAACAATAGGAAATAATGATCAACCTAAAAATAGAAACCGTCGTGGTCTTGGAAATGCTGTTAGTCGGATGGCCAACGTACTATACGGCAGTGCTGAGAACATCGATTTTGGTTATCTTTTCAACAAAATAACTAAATTAGTAGGGAATAAAGTAAAAGAAATCAACTTGATACCTGAGCAGACTCGAATTATCGAATTAGCAACTAATGAACACAATTACACGCTACACCAGACATTAACAAACCAGCAGAAAATTGAACAGAACATTCAACTATTAAGCGAATAAACAAAGAAAAACGCACAGAACATTGATCACATAAAGATCAGGACAACGCTATTGGAACAGACCCTTTTCTTTGAAGTTTTATTGAATCAATACGCTTATGAGACTCAAAATCTTTTAGCAGTAGTGAATTCCGCCCTACATGGAAAATTACACACTAGTGTACTGAATACACAGCGTTGGTTAACCGAACTTCGTGAAATTAAAACAAATATCCCAGTAGGAACAACTCTTCTATTCGAAATTAAAGCAGAATCTATTTCCGATTTCATAAAAATTTCCGAAATCATAATTTGTCACAAAGATCAATACCTTATCTTTGTAACAAAAATTCCATTAGTACAAATCACTGATTATAATGCCTATAATATAATTCCATTACCTATCACGTATGATAATCAGAGCCTTGTTTTAATTGATCCCGACATTGAGATTTTAGCAACTAGTTATGATACAGAAAAGTTTTTCTCGTTGACAAATAAGCAATGGGAAATGTGCAGAGAGGTACAATCATATACACTTTGTAAAAGTAGTCAACCGATCCATCATAAATCTAAAACAGATTCGTGTGAGATATTACTCATGTCAAAACCACAAACCCTTCCCGATACTTGTAAGATCAAATTCGTAACAACAAACGCATCTGTGTGGAACAGACTTCCACAGTCAAACTCTTGGTTATTCTATTCACGATCAGAAATCATAACAATATATTGTGAAAACCCAGTCAGAACATTTACTTTTGAGATTTATGGTATAGGTCGATTGACTATTATCACAGCATGTAACATTCATACAGATAATACATTATTACTACCCTCCAATCACATAAGACCGAATACTTATGCTGATTTAATTCCTGAAAACCCTAAATTTGATGTCAGAAACTCCTTTGCAACCTTGTTAAGTTTATATATACCTCAAAGTATCATTAATGTACAGATTATAAAAGACCTAACAAAGTTTACACATAATCTACAAGGATTAAATACTTTAGAAAAACGATCCCCCGAACCTCCAAGTTGTATAAAAATAGATGTACACATAGTAATATTATATGTATTTATTATTTGTATCATTATTTTAAATATTTTTGTTATATTAAAATTAAAGCGGAACAATACAAAAATGTACAAGCCAGATATTGCAGAACCTGAGCTTACAGAAAATAATTAGATTAAGTTCATATAGTGGAAAATGGGGACTAATAAGCCCCCATGTTCCATTTAAGGGTAGGGGTGTTAAGAACCACTGAACATTGTATTAATATTATATTATATATATTCTTGTATTAAGTGTATGTATAGCTGTAAAATATTGTAAACTGATTTGTGTGTGATTTCGTCATGCGACTGGTCTAAGGAATCCGCTGAATGAGCCTTTTTGAACCGGACGACCAGCTCGTATGAAGAACAACGGGGACACATAGTCAGTCTTTGAGTAACACATTACCAATACGGACCATTGCAGAGCGTTCATTTAATTAAAACATAATTTCAGTTAAATAAAGAGTATAATATTAGACAAAGTAATTTCGTCTCGTTGTTTTTTTATTTGTCTTGGAGTCGCTAAGTGCGCGTCCATAACAGTCTACATAGTTTGTGTATCTGAGAATAATTATTTTAATACAGATATTTTGAATATTATAGATTTCCTTTAGCCAACGTTGATCTAAATAATAAATGGATTGCAGATATAAGAAGAAAGAAGTTTACACCAACCAAATGGAGCCGTTTATGCAGTGATCATTTTGTTAATGACGATTATCAACTAAATACTAAGAACTTACTTTTAAAAAAAGATGCTGTCCCAACAGTATTCCCTGCATTTCCTTCATATTACCAAAAGGCATCCAAAGTTCCACGAAAAGAACCTTTTGTAAGAAATCACATTAAAATTAAAGATTCAAATTTCAATGCAGCAGGTAATTATTAAATTAAATTAAACAATACAAATTAAAACTTAATTTAATTTTTTATCTAATGACTATTAAAAAAATTATTTAGATATTTCTAATCCAGTAGAAAATGACATTCCATTAGTTGTAGATACAATTAGAACTTGTAATGAAATTACTTTGGTTGATGATAAAGTTGGAACTTCTGATGACATTACATTAGTAGATGAAAAAAAATTGATTGTCAAACTTGTGCCAATAGTATGATAGAAAATGAATCTGAACACAGTTATAGTCATAAATATCCCCATTCAATATTAGTAGATGTTAAAAATAGAGGAGGATTAATAAAAAGTTCAAAGAATGTGGTAGTAATTGTTAAATTTATTGAAAGTACATTAATTCAGTTAACATCAAATTTTTGTTCTTTAATACCAGGCTTAAATCAAAAAGTTATCCTTGCCGTTAAAAATCATGTATATAATTATAGTATTTTTAAAGATTTAAATTGTGCAAATGGCAGTTTTTTGGAAAACCACAAATTGAATTTAGTCACTTTAATTTGCAAGCAATATTTGAGAGTTCGTCTTCATTATGTGGCCAAGTTAAAAACAAGTGCAGACGTTAGTAAACGTCGCTTATTGACTAAATTAATATTATTTAACCATAAATAATGTTATGTAGTTATGTGTATGTTGTTTGTTGTATATTGTGTTATGACTTATAAATTGATGTAAAAATTATATTAATAAACAACTATAAAAGACGAGTTATTCATACATACCTAATCTTAATACCAATGCTATAAAATACTTAGTAAAACTTGTAAGTTATGTAAAGAAGTATCGAATTTATGTAATATATTACGCTCGTAGCAGTAGAGAATTCGAATATTTTGCCAACCAGCAGTATGGCGGCAAAGTGATAAAGCACTGATAAGCGCTTGAGATCTGGCTTCACTATTTCCAATGTGCAACGACGCTAGTACCTTATCTAGTGTAATGTGGTGAGCCACCACCACATAATTAACGCCCGGAGGCGGTCACATTGTTAGACGGTTGGTCACCATGGTATTCGGCAGCGCGAGCGACCACCGCATCGAAGCGGCGGCCAGCTCCGACGCTCTCTTGTCTCGCGACTACGAACGACGCTACAACAAAACGCACGCTCGCCTTGTCCGTCCTTTCTATCGTCGATATAGATCTTTACGCGTCAACGAAAACCTCGTGACCACCGTCATCGCCCGCATACGCGGTCTCTGTAAATTGTATTTAACTAATTAATTTGTCCGACAATAAACGACCTGTACATATTGATCAGTAGTGTTAACTTTCGTAACTGGTTCACCCGTAGATCTATATAACGGCTGTTGGAGGTAGTCGTTACTACTCGTGAGAGCGAGACCTCCACACTGGTGACCTCGCAAGTCAGGCACGCAACCGTTCGAAGTTAAGCACTAGTCGTGCAGATCGCCCGCCGTCACCTTGGTTCACGTGTTCGTTCCGTCTTAGTCATCAATTCCGCGACACACACGAGACGACATGAGCAGCGCAAAAGATGGCGACACACCAACCGATGTCGTCGTGAACACGACGATCGAAGCTATTGCTAACGTACGCCTGCCGGCGTTTTGGAAACAGTCGCCGCAGTTATGGTTCACGCACGTGGAATCGGTCTTCGCGAATCAGCGCGTCGCATCGAATGCGAGCAAAGTCAATTTTGTCGTCGGAGCATTGGACGAACCATCGGCGATTTACTCGGCCCCGGAGCCTCGTACGACGCAATTCGCACCCGCCTTGTCGACGCGTACGAATTACCGAAGTCCGTGCGTTTTCGCGAAATCGTCAAACCCGGAGGCATGGGTGATCGTCGCCCGTCGCAACTCCTACGCGACATGCGTAACAATATGCCGTCTGGTATAGGTGAGGATGCGTTAAAGGAGTTCTGGCTTCAGAAACTTCCGTCCAATGTCACAGCCATCATCTCTAGCCTCGACGGCCCGCTAGATTCACTAGCGGCGCGTGCGGATCGCGTCATGGATGCATCGAATCCGCAGAGCGTGGACGCTTTCGCCAAGGATCAATTCACCGAGTTGGTGGGGGCCGTCGCGGCGTTGACCCAGCAAGTCCAGTCCCTCACGCAAATGGTCAACTCGCCGAAAGGCCCAACTCAACAACGGTCAGCGTCGTTCAATGTACAACCATCAGCGCAGATGTGTTATTATCACGACCTTTACGGCGCCAAGGCGCGCAAGTGTCGTCCACCGTGCAGTTTCAAACCAAAGGCGCGGGATGTCGACGCGGCTTCGACAGCGGAAAACTAGACGCCACGGACAGGACGCCCGCCCTGCATGCCGTGAGTAACACAACGTGGGGGGAATCGGACATTTCGGCACGGCCATTTCGGCACGGCCGTTTCGGCATGGCTATTTCGGCGCGAAGACAAATCGGCGCTGGGCATTTCGGCGCGAGGAAATTTCGGCACGGCTAACCTAACTACCTAGTACTAAATGTTTTCGTAATATTTTTTTTTTTAAATAAAATTATGAAAAATAACTGTAATCGTCAATAGTCAATCGTCAATCGTTTTTCGTATAGGTAATCGTATGTAATGATTTATCCACGGACTAAGATATATTATCATTGAATTCAAATTTAATGTATATATTACAGTGACTTATACTCAAGTATAATAACTAACCTACTTTTGTGAACAATTTCATAATGGTGATATAATGATTCGGGAATCGGATATTTACACGGTATCGTGCCTATGGTTTACATTTTACTCCCTGATAAACAATCAGTTACATATGATCATATGTTTTTAATGTTAAAAAATTTAAGACCTAATTTAAAACCTAAATCAATTTCATGCGATTTCGAACAAGCGGCCATAAAATCAATAAAAAAAGCATTTTCTGATGTTAAAATATATGGATGTTTATTTCATTTGTCGAAAAATTTTAAAAAACAAGTTGGTGTATTAAATCTCACAACTCGATACAATAACGACGCTGATTTTTCCATATCAGTTAAAATGATAATTTCATTAGCTTTTGTAAGATAAGAAGACCTTGATTTTTCAGTTGATTTACTGGCTCAACATCTTGATGAAGAATTAAATGACTTATTAGAATGGTTCGAAGATAATTATATAGGTCGAACTAACCGTAATGGTTGGGGAAGAAGAAATGCGCGTTTCCCTCCAGAAATTTGGAATCTATATGATAGACTCTTAAATTCTGAAAATAGGACAAATAATCATGCTGAGGCAGCAAATAGGAGATTGAATATTGAAATGGGAGTGTGTGGCCCAACAATTCGGACATTTATAAATTGTTTGAGAAAGGTTCAAACAGGCCACGATGTTTTTATAGCGCAACTAAATGCTGGAGGGAGTCCCCCTAAAAAATTAAAAAAATACACTGACCTAAATCGCCGATTATATAAAATAGTAAGCGAATATAATATAAGAAATTGCATTGACTATTTAAAGGGAATCGCATATAATATTTCTTTAAAATAAATTTAAATTGTATATTATTAACATTTTATTATTATTAATATTAATTAATTTTTTTTTTAATTCTTTTTATCGAACATTATATCATCAACATTATATTTATTTGGATTTTTTAAAATTGTAATATTGGAATAATATATTTATTTGTATTTTTAAAATTGTATATTAATACCTGCGGTGCCGAAATTTCCTCGCGCCGAAATGCCCAGCGCCGATTTGTCTTCGCGCCGAAATAGCCGTGCCGAAACGGCTGTGCCGAAATGTCCTAGATCCCAACGCGGGTACACACCAACGACCTCCGTTCCGGTAAGCTGTTTTTAATCGACACGGGCGCGGAGATTTCGGTCATTCCTCACGACCACACCACTCATCAACCGTCTGACGTACACCTTACAGCGGCCAATGGAACTCGCATTAGGACATTCGGGCCTAAGACCCTCAACCTCGACCTTGGCCTTTCGCGCACATTCACGTGGACGTTTGAAATGGCGGACGTCTCGCGCGCCATAATCGGCGCAGATTTTCTCCATTACTTCGGCCTACTCGTAGACGTTTGCCGCCACTGCCTCGTCGACCCAACCGACAAGCGAACAGTCGCCTGTGTAGCGACCTCCGCAGCTTCGTCTTGCGTCCCGCTTTTCGCCGTCGCACACGCCCCGGACTGGGATGCATTGCTCCAGAATTTTCCGTCTGTGACCCGTGAGTCACCTGTTCCTGAGACATTCCGCCACGGGGTCGAGCACGTACTTCAAACGACGGGCCCGCCGCTTTTCGCCCGTCCACGATGGTTACCACCCGACCGACTCGCCATCGCGCGGCGTGATTTCGATCTCATGTAGAAGCAGGGGATTTGCCGCCCTTCATCCAGTTCGTGGGCAAGCCCGCTCCTTCTAGTGCCCAAAAAAGACGGGTCATTTCGACCCTGTGGGGATTACCGTCGATTAAATAACGTCACGCTTCCGGACCGTTACCCATTCCCGTATTTACACGATTTCACGTCGAATCTCGCGGGAAAGGTAATTTTCACCAAGCTCGACTTAGTACGCGCCTACAACCAGATTCCTATCGCCACCGAAGATGTACACAAGACCGCCGTCACAACGCCGTTTGGCCTGTTCGAGTTTCCGGTGATGTGTTTTGGCCTCCGCAACGCCGCGCAGACATTCCAGAGGTTAGTCAACAATATACTCGCCGGTCTCGACTTCGTGTTTGCATACGTCGACGACGTGCTCATCGCGTCCGCGAGCGCGGAGCAGCATGTTGATCATGTTCGGGCGGTTCTCGGCCGATTCGAGGAGTTTGGAATAGCAATCAACCCGGCTAAGTGCGTCTACGCCGCGATCTCACTCACATTCCTCGGACACATCGTCGACTCACGGGGTTTGCGCCCAAACCCGGACAGCGTCAACGCTATTCGTCAATGGACGCGGCCGAATACCAAAAAAGAGCTGCAACGCTTCCTTGGTTAGCTGAATTTCTACCATCGATTTATTCCTAACGCGGCCAACCTTCAGGCCCCTCTTTACGCGATCATCACCGCCGTGCCGAAACGCGACGGCCCGCTAGCGTGGACCGACTCGGCGCACGAAACGTTCTCCGCCTGTCGCGAGGCGCTTGCGGGTACAGTACGACTGGTACACCCGGAACGTGATGCACCGCTCGCCTCACCACTGATGCGTCAAACGTTGCCGTCGGAGCAGTCCTGGAACAGTACGCCGGGGGCGGCTGGCAACCACTCGGGTTCTTTTCGCGTAAACTCTCCGGCGCGCAAACACGTTATAGTGCGTACGACTGCGAGTTGCTCGCCGCCTACCTCGCCACTCGGCACTTCGTCCACACGATCGAAGGCAGGCATGTGACTCTTCGCATGGATCATCGGCCATTGCTATTTATTTTTTCACAGAAAACCGAAAAACTGATCGACCGGCAGGCACGACACGTCGCCTTTTTATCGCAATTCTTTCACGAGATCGAACACGTCAGCGGCGAGCGAAATGTAGTACCAGACGCGCTCTCACGCCTAGAATTAGCGACGTTGGTGAAGGGTTTGCCAGATCTCGACCAGTGGGCGGTCGATCAAGCCAGGGACGCAGGGTTGCAGGACATAATTTCGGGCAACACAGAGTCCTCATTGGAACTCGAGGCTCGACAAACAGCGAATGGACCCGTTTATTTCGATGTGGCGCATGACAGGACGAGGCTGTTCGTCCCACAGTGTCACCGACGCGCCGTGTTCAACGCATTACACCACCAAGCGCATGGCGGAGGCGCAGCCACTTGTCGGATCATCAAAGCTCGTTTTGTTTGGCTCGGGATGGACCGAGAAATTCGGCGGTGGGTTAAAACATGCGAATCGTGTCAGCGAGCTAAAATACATAGACACACGACGACACCGCTCGCGCCGTTCACGCCCCCGGATCGTCGATTCGGGCACATCCATCTTGACCTCGTCGGCCCGTTGCCGGCGTCCAATAATGCCAAATACCTACTCACTTGCATCGACCGCTTCACGCGCTGGCCGGAAGCATGGCCAATCGACAGCATGTGCGCTCACACTGTCGCTTCTACGCTGGTAACGAACTGGATCGCCCGTTTCGGGGTCCCGGACATAATCACCACGGACCAAGGACGACAGTTTGAGTCAGGATTGATGCAGGCACTCAACAACACGTTCGGCATCCAACATGTGCGCACGTCACCGTATCACCCGCAGGCCAACGGTTTAGTCGAGCGATTGCACCGAACGCTCAAGGCGGCGTTCACCGCGCACGAATCACCGCATTGGTCACAACATCTACCGATCGTGCTACTTGCACTGAGGAACACCGTCAAACCCGACGTTGCCGCGACGCCCGCTGAGTTAGTTTACGGGACGACTCTTTGACTACCGGGTGAACTGTTTCACGCGGCCACGCAAGAGGCAAACGCGCTGGATCTCGTCGTTGCCCTCAGGAATTCGATGGCTCTATTGCGGCCCTCAACGGGGACGAATCACGACTCATCTAGGCGTGTCTTTGTGCCCACGAAACTCGACACGGTCAGTCATGTTTTCGTCCGAGTCGACGCACATCACATACCGCTTCAACCACGATACGAATGGCCTTACGCTGTGCTTGAACGACGAGATAAGGATTTCAAGTTGCAGTTAGGCAGCCGGACTTCATGGATCTCCGTGGACCGACTGAAACCGGCATTCATCCTGCGAGACGATCCACTCATCGACCACTCCTACGCCGTGCAGTCAATCGAGCTTCATTCGGCTTCGAAAATTTTTGTACAATTTTCTCCTCCGCTGGGGGGGAGTAATGTGGTGAGCCACCACCACATAATTCCCGCCCGGAGGCGGTCACATTGTTAGACGGTTGGTCACCATGGTATTCGGCAGCGCGAGCGACCACCGCATCGAAGCGGCGGCCAGCTCCGACGCTCTCTTGTCTCGCGACTACGAACGACGCTACAACAAAACGCACGCTCGCCTTGTCCGTCCTTTCTATCGTCGATATAGATCTTTACGCGTCAACGAAAACCTCGTGACCACCGTCATCGCCCGCATACGCGGTCTCTGTAAATTGTATTTAACTAATTAATTTGTCCGACAATAAACGACCTGTACATATTGATCAGTAGTGTTAACTTTCGTAACTGGTTCACCCGTAGATCTATATAACGGCTGTTGGAGGTAGTCGTTACTACTCGTGAGAGTGAGACCTCCACAGTAATATAGATATCTGTGTCCAAAACGGTGATAAGGAAAACAGTGTGGCACGAACAAACAACACTAAAATATTGTTATACGTGTCAACATAACTACAGAATATAACAACGACTGTATTTTAATTAAATATATTATAAAATATTTTAACCTACATTAAATACATAAAGGCTATTCCCCTATTAATATGTACCGAAATTAACAAAAAATAAATGCTTTTGTAAACCATTTCATAGTTGCCCTATGGTCCATGCATCTGGTGGAATGGATAGAATTATAGCAGACAAGCCCCTATTTAAATAAAAATTATAAAACGTATATCAAAACTTCAATTAGATTGTAACCTACCTTTAAGAGGACTCTACCCATACGTTTGTTGTCTCCGTCTTACACACGTATGACATAGCAAATTGTCGTTCACTAGTTTCAATAGTGTGCTGTTGGTTTTGATACTAGAGTGCATTGACCTATTATAAAACTTTTAGGTAAGAACATTATCTGTGCTAAAGCGTCGCCGATTTTTCGAAATTTTCATTTTCAAGCAAGATATGGGGTATGTGAAATATCAAAAATTAAAAATGCTCATATCTGGCTAGTACTAGTACCGTCAATATTTTATACTCCGTATTTCCGTATTTGGCGTATTTATATTTTATATTGTTCGTTAGCGTGTGTATGCCGTATTGCGTAAGCGTAAGCCGAATAGCCGAAATTAAAAAAGGTATTGTTAATGTTTTAATTTTTTGTTTGCGATTTGCTATTTTGGTGTGGAAGACGTAATAAAGGTTATCCGAAATAGTGTAAAACTATATAAAAGTAAGTATTGTTATAAACTAACTGTTATAGAATAAAGAATACTGAATAGTTATTTGTAGATATGGGCCGGTGCTGTGTAGTTGGGTGCACGTCGGGGTATAAAAGTAATTTAGAAAAGGTGTCAAGATTTGCTGCACCTCGTGATCCAGAGTTAAGGAAAAAATGGTCAAATGCTATACCTAGATTAAATTATATTGTTAATGACAAGTCATATGTGTGCGAAAAACATTTTCTTCCAGAAGAAATTATTAGATATTGGGAATCTGGCACTGAATCAAACTTACTTGTCAAGGCAAGTAATTTATTATATTTCTAATATTTAGAAGTATGCATAGGTAGTAGGTACCTAGGTATTATATTAAAGTTTTAAATCAGTAAATTGAGTGTATAGGTATCTATAATAGTTTTATGTTTCTAATTACATAAATCATATACATTGTCAAGTAAAAAAGTCAATAGAAAAAATACATTTGTTTTTATTTTATGAAGGACATTGTTGCCTACATGTATAAGTACCTACTTAATTTAATTAGAAATATGATAATTATCAACAATGTATAAAAATTAAATTATAATACAACTTTTATATGATATTAATAATAACTATACATTCTCATCCTGAACATTCTCATTTTAAACTGTACAGCTTAAATAGCAATAAGTTATTAGTTATTATTGATACAATTAAGAAAAACAATGTCAGATACAAAATTAAAACCATTTAAATAAATGATATTTTTATAACTGTGTGTAATAATTAGGTACCTTTCTACATACCTGCTAATATTTCTGCAAGTTTTAATACATATTGAAATTTGCTCTATGAATAGGAATAGCTAAGTGTATTTGTTATTGCAAAATAATTTTTTCTATTATCTACATTATTCAAAATGTAGTAACATCTTCAATTTTATAATTAATAGGCAATAAATAAAAAAAATAATAATATGTAATACAAATTAAATTAGGTACCTTAAATACTTAATTATATTATTGAACAACATACTATTTGTTTTATTTTTAGGTTCCATACAAGATCCCAAAATTACAACAAAATGCTGTTCCATCAATTTTCCCTGGACCTGCATACCTCTCAAATTACATAAAAAAACGGAAACCACCAACTGAGCGACAAAATGTAATACACAATAAGAAAAGTAAAGATGATGATATTGGTAATATTAACAGAATTGACGTCCCTGTCGTTAATACAAATTTATATAATTTAATAAAATGTGCAGCTGCCGAGGAAACATTAAGGTTATACTGTTCTTGGATTGATACCACTATACAAAATTTGAATAGTACAGTTTCAATTTATAGTTTTGTATCATTCTGCCACAATGATCTATTACCAATTATTGAGAAGTCTGTTACTGTCTCAACCAATGGTGATATTACTTTTGGAGTACTGGGTAAAAAAATTGAAGCAGAACAACTCAATATTACCCCAGCTAAAAGTCTAGAAGATTTTGCAAATAATTTAAAACAATTTGAAAAAGTGTACGTTTGTCATGGAGGACCACTAGTTAATCGGTTTTCAAGATTAACTAATACAACAAGTGTTGCTAATTCTGTTGGAAGGTTACAGCATATTAATTGTTGTCTTGTTATGAAGGAAAAAGCCACATATTGTGTTAAATGTCGAAGACTTGTAAATGTATTGGCAATGCGCGAGAAAAGAAAAAATGCTGGTGCTCAAAAGCACTTACTCTTATCACCTTCTAAACGAAAAATATTTAATAAAATACAAAATGAAAAGAAATGTCTTAAGAAGAAAGTTGTACGTGCTAAAGAAAAAATCAATGAACTTAATTCAGAACTAAATAAAGTTAAAAAAAATATGGCAACATTTTGTGATGAAAAGATTGAAGAACAATTAAATAATATGAGTGGTATTAATGAGTCACAAAAAACATTAATAAAAGAGTGTTTTGCAGCCAGCAAAATTAAAAATACCAAGAGTCGGAGATATAGTGAAAATTGGCTAATGCTGTGTCTATTATTTAATATTAGATCACCGGGCGCTTATAAATATTTACGTGATAGTCAACTTTTACCTCTTCCTCATCCAAAAACCGTTCGTCAACTACTCTCTAGCCTTAAAAGTACTTGTGGTTTTGATGAAGATTTTTTATCACTTTTAGCAAAAAAGTGCAACACATGTCATCTATGGAAAAACACGGAGTCCTTTTGTTTGACGAAATTAGTCTCAGAAAAAGTATTCAAGTTAGTTCATCTAATTTGTCATACATTGGACTTGAAGACCATGGTAATGAATCTACATGTCACAAAGAATTTGCAGACCACGCCTTGGTTTTTATGTGGCAATCATTGGGTTCAAACTTTTCCCAGACAATTGGAGTTTTCAAGGGTGATGTTAAAGGTAAGTTAGTAAAAAAAGTAACAATAATTTAATATTTTGTTAGTCTTATTTAAGTATAATATTTGTATTTCTAAAAAATATCAGGTACTTTATTGGCTCAACTGGTTCTAAAAGCTATAACACTGATTGAAAATACAGGTATTATAGTGGATGGTATAGTTTGTGATGGAGCTACAACAAACAAAAAAATGTGGACAGAACTCGGTATAAATGGAACCCAAGGAAATTTAAAAAATTATTTTTTGCATCCTCTAAATAAAACAAGGAAGATTTTTGCTTTTTCTGATTTTGTGCACCTTATTAAATGTGTACGAAATCGTCTTTACAATAGCAAATCTTTACGTGTAAGTATTGATTGATACAATTTAATTTAGGTATTTAAAACTAATACATACATTTTGAATATTATTTTTTTATATTTATTAACTAATGATATTAGTTGCACCCTGATAGCGACAGCGTATCTTGGAAATATTATGAAGAGGTGTATAAAGACGATATAGTACATCCTGCAAACTTAAGAATGATTCCAAAAATAACGCCCAGTCATCTCAACCTTACTTCTATGTCTAAGATGCCTTTGTACACAGGTAAATATAATCAATTAATTCCATTACTTAATAGTTTTATTTACTTGGACATTAAAATGCTTATGCCAATTTAGTGTGCTTTGATTCACGTTTGTAAGATGGAAAAAACACGTGCCTGCGTGTAGCTTCCTCTTAAAAACTAAATATCTCTAGCTTAATGTTGAAATGAAGTATGGGAACTGCTAATTTTAGTTCTATTATTTTATAGTTTAATTTGCTTAATTAAAATGCTTATAACTGAGCTTAGGTGTTCAGTTCAAGTATGGCTTGTGCTTTGCGCTTTTATATGAAAAAAGGTAGCCTAATGCTGAAAGGAGCTACTGAAACTGCTAATTTTACTGAGTATTGGAACAACTTATTTGATAATCTAAATAGAAATTTACCATGGCAAGGATTAAAATTAGGCGATGATGGATTTGAGGTTTATATCATTTAAAATTCAAATTATTTAAAAAATAATGTATTTACCTAATTAATCAAATTGTTTTTAGAACTTTAAGGATGCCATTAACTACTTGAATAATTGGGAAAATGAAATGTATGCAGAGCGCATAACACCAAGTGAATTCTTAACGCTGCAAACATCACAAGGCCTTCGTGTAACATTACAGTCAACTATTGACTTATCAACTTATTTACTAGAAAAATGTGACTTCAGCTATGTTCTCACTGGTAAAATGTACCAGGATCCTTTAGAGGTAAGCATTAGTAAATGTTTATTTAATATTAAAAATAAATAATTGAATTGTTATTTAAAAACTCTTTAGAAATTCTTTGGAATTATGCGTCAGTCTGCGGGGCCAAATGATCATCCGACTACCCCTACCTTTTTACATCTGTATAAGATACTTTCTGTGTATTCTGTATTGAAACCACCTAAACAAGGCAATTGCACTATTAGAGAAGCAGATGTTCCAAAAGTATCTTTAGCAGATCTACGTGACATATTTGAAAATAAAACCTCGGAGAGGTTTAACAAGATTGAAAAATTAAAAGCTAAATTGGACAGTCTTATAGAAGACAATAAGTGGGAAGCATGTGATGTACTACCCGATATGGATTCTAAAAGTGAATCAAGCATCAGAGACTGTTTAGTATATTATGTGCGTGGGTATGTTACCAAAAAAATACTAAAACATAAGAAATGTGAAAAATGTATAGAATTTTTAAAAAGTGGTGACGTTACACATCAGTCTGGTGAATTAGTAGAAGCCAAATCAAGAGGTCAATTAATACATCCCAATAAGTATTTATTTGACTTTTTAAGCTCAATTGAACATTCCTTTTCTGAACATTGCACTGACATTGATGTTTTTGAAAAAGTAGTAAGTGACATTACTCAAAATATTCAATTTAAGTTCAGCTGTAGATTACATTTGGTTAAAGTTACCACAAAAATTATTGTTTATTATATTCAAATGAGGATGAGGCAATATTCTTTCCAGGAAAATCTTAAATGTAAGAAAATCACAAGAGAGAAAAAAAAAATATCAAAATTATATCATACTTAATCATACTTTTTAAATTTATGTTCTTATTATTATTTATTATTATACTTATTAGTATATTTCTAATAAATTATAAATATTTAATTAATAATCAATTATTATTTATTTTACTTAAAATACCATTAAAGACATTGATAAGTACTGAAAACAATCTTAACATCATTGCATTGTACTATAAGTGTTTTTTTTCTAGTTTTCAAGTTCAAAACGTTCTTCGATTTGAAACCAATAAGTTCTTATAGGTAATTCGGGTTTTTATACTTAAAATATGGGTGGAGTGGTATTAATGGAAAACATGTGAGAACTATTTAAAAACCTCTGGGCGCCAGTGCGCCACTGGACGTAAGTAAATAAAAACCTTCCCCAAACAACGCAATCATTTCCAAAATATCGCGCCTTAATGAGGCCAGTTGTTTTTGAGTCTATAGAAAACAAAAGAACATCTTATGGAATAAACAATATAGATGTTGTAAAATCGAGCTCTATAAAATAAAATAATAATATTGTTTAACGGTTTAGCCAGTATCGAACGGCGAACACCATTAGACAAGTATTATAATTTATAATATAGTAAATAGTATTAAAAGTAATGTACTAATGTACCTAGTCCTAGTGGGCAGTTGCTGCCGCCTGCCGGCTGGTATAGTGGTACAAGGACTACTAGCGCTATAGTTTGCTAATCCACCGCTTTGGTCCGCGTTATCTCTCTCCGATTCCTAACCTGAGTAGATAACCGTGGTTATACCCTATCTTATGGTAAAAAAATCAGCATCAAATATTCGTTATTTAAAAAACGGGACGGCATTCCAACGCCACAGGTCCTGAAAAATATTCCAAATTCTAGACGGGACGGGCTGTAGTTTAGTCCCGAATTAAATAAAACTTATAAAACGTATATCAAAATTTTAAGTAAATTATTCCCTATCTTCTAGTAAGAAAATTAGCATAAAAAATTAATTATTAAAGAAACGGGACGCGTTTCCAACGCCACAGGTACTGAGGTGTAGTAAAAAATGTAGACGGGACGATCTGCGGTTAAGTCCCAAATTAAATAAAACTTATAAAACATATATCAAAAATTCAAGTATAGTATAACCTATCTTTTGGTAAAAAAATTAGCATAAAATATTCATTATTAAAGAAACGGGACAGCATTCCAAATTTCCAACGCCATGGGACTGGTTTCAATTGTTACACTATAATATTGACCGGAAATAGTTGGACGGAATGGCCTATAATAATAAAGTCATAAATTAACCATATCAATTGTAAAATATCGTAATCTACTTATGTATGTCGTTTATTTTCATTAATTATATTGGTGTTATTATAATAATTACAATTGTAATTCTACAACAATAATTAATTGTGGATAAGATTTTTTATAAGTACCCATCCCGAAATCGAAACTTTTTCAGTCAAATGTCAGTGGTTCACATAGTTGTTCAAGACTTACAAATTTAATAATTGATTTTACACCATTTTCATAAAGGTAAGAAACATTGATTTTATTAAGAGGCCGTCACATCTGTTTGGGTTTTCGCCGTTTTACATGGATGTACGACATTGCAAATGATCGTTCAACTGTTTCAATAGTATGCTGTTAATTTTGATATTTGAGTGAATCGATCGTTTGTCGAATTTGTAGGTAGCAACATTACCTGTGTTATCTCGTAGGTTTTTAAAGATGTTTTAATTGTCAAGTCAATTATGACCATTTTAGTATTTTTAAATACGAACTTAAAATATGTTTAGATCCATCGTCAATGCGTAGCCAGCGAAAAGTTGTTAAAATCAATTTTTTTTTTGTAAAAAATAAAAAACAAAACTTGATGGTACCTATATCGTTTGAACGCTGTCGGTTAGGTGTTTAGGCGATGTAAGATTTTAATGTTTAACGCTATATTGCACTATTATAGTACCTACTTATAAATTATTAACTACTTTTTTTTTTTAAATACATTTTTTTTGTTATTTTCGCCCTATGTCAAAACTGTGACATTTATAGAACTCAAAGATCAGGTTTTGTTAAAATTCTAACTTCAAATACGCTTATGAAAATTATCTTGTCTATGTATTTTCATTTTTTTTAAACAGTACCTACCTTCATTTTTTAAAATTTTGTAAAACTATAACAATCTGCAGGTTTCTAAAATGTAACGATGGATTAGTTAAATTATAAAACAAAAAAGTTACCTACTTTTACTCGTCACTCAAATAAAATTACAATTCAATTTATTCGTTCTTCAATCAATAAAATTAAATAAAAAATAATGAATGTATTACATGATTTCGATGATATAAAATTATTGGTAGGTATACGAAAAACAATTCTGATATTATTATATAAATTTTGATTTAACTAATTTATATTACTACAGCTATTACCTATTAGTAGTAATATAATATAGCGTAGATTAAATATTATAAAAACTTGAACTTCAAACGTTTATAATTATTTAATTTGACATTTAGGTTTACGTTTTTTTAAATAATAGAGGACAAGCTTATGAGGAATTGTGTATTAAATTTTCAAATCTTAAAACTAAAAATAAAATATTTAATAATTTCTAACTCGAAATTATTTGCACATTTTCGTGAGTTTTACGTATTTCGTCAAAATCCGAACTTTAAATGCTTATAGAAAAAAAAACTAATTGTGAATATGAAATTATAATATATGTTTTAACCGTCATTGTAACAATAAATTAAGCATTGTATTAAATTATCAAGCTGTTTACCCCTAATAATATATTCTATCAATTTTTATTTTTTTAACAGGTGAAAATGTACAATACCTATTGCATTATGAATATTAAAATACAATTATTGCTATTTATAACAATTTCACGGGCAGTGGCCTTTATAGCATACGACTGTACGGGACCACATATAAATATAACATCATTTAATAGCTTACGAGTAGATTATTGC
>JANEHU010000264.1:0-62103 GCA_027563435.1 Nasonovia ribisnigri | reverse complement strand
TTCGAATTTTGACAAAATTTGTCAAAATCTCGAAAATTATAAATCATTGTAATTAAAAAATTATAAAATGTTCAGTTTTTATAACTAAGTGTTGAAAATTTAAAACAAAAATTTCATAAATAAATCATACCGTAACCAAAAAATCTAAAAAATATATCAACATATTTATTTTTTACAGACATTTTAATTTCAAATTTAGATAAAATTTCATATTTAAACCAAGAATAATGATTTTAGTTATTTTGATATAATTTAAAAATATTATTTTTTGGTATATGAAACTTTTAGAATATATTGTTATATTTTATATATACGCAATGGCATTTTAAAATATAATTTTTTTGAGAAAAATGAATTTAACTAACTATAGTAAATACTAATGCCTATAATACTAAAATTAATTACTTTATTCACAATAATATCATCAAATACATTTAGACTTAGTAAGATATTATAGACTGACTGACCGTCTTCGCTCAGAATCGTTTTTCTTATTCTATGATATTATATCATTGGATAAAAATCTAACACAATCCATTACAGTGACTCACTTGTAACCTACTGTACAGCAGAGCGACATACACTTACCCGCCCTTTTTTATTTTTTTTTTTATTTTTTTTTATTTTTTTATTTTTTTTATTTTTGTCTGTCATCGTTTTAGGACAGAAAAATGCTTCGATTTTCTTCAATAGTACCTTTTCTGATAGGAAAGTGAATCTAGTTGGTACTTTGGGGGGTCAAAAGTCAAAATTTCCCAGTAGTTTTCATGAGCGCCTGAAAAACAAATGAAAAATTAAGGGAAAAACGGGTTCTTACGGAAAACCAATTTTCGACAAAATCGATTTTGGTTTTTGGTATAACTCTAAAAGAAATGACCGTAGAGACATGCAATTTTGACCGAATGTTTATATATGCATTTTCTACACACCATAGCATTTTCAAAATATTCTGACTTATTTTGAGCTGTTAACGGACATTTTCAGTTTCCAATTTTTTTAGTTTTTTTTTCTATAAATGTCAATAAAATTTTATTTGTTGGGTAAAAAATCTTGAAAATTTAATAGTAGGCTTCTAATATATAGTTTCAAAGGCAGATGAAAAATATTAAAAATCTGTAGTCACAATTTTTTTTTATAGGTAATCAAAGTTCAAATTTTGACAAAATACGTAAAAATGACGAAAATGTGCAATTTATTTTGAGTTAGAAATTCATAAAAATTTTTCTTTTTAAATCTAAGATTTGAAAATGTAATACAAGATTCCTCATAAGTTTGCCTAATTTTATCAATAAAAAAAAGTTTAAAAGCAAGTCATAATAAATTTTTATGAGCATTTTAAGTTCAATTTTGTACAAGATTAGATATTCACTCGATTTCTCATGTAGCGATTTTCTTATTTTGTTGCAATTCAAAAACAAATAATTGTAGATGCATGAAAATTTCACTGAATGTTTATATAAGCTATTTCTATACACCATTCAATTTTGAAAATATTTTGATTTGTTTTGAGCTGTTTACAGACATTTTTAGTTTTCAATTTTTTTAGTTTTTTTTTTTATAATTGTCAATAAAATTTTATTTGGTGGGCCAAAAAGTCTGAAAATTTAATACAAGCTTTCTTATATATTGTTACAACATCAGTTGAAAAATTTTAAAAATACATAGGTACGATTTTTTTTTATAAGCATTTAAAGTTCGAATTTTGACAAAATTTGTCAAAATCTCGAAAATTATAAATCATTGTAATTAAAAAATTATAAAATGTTCAGTTTTTATAACTAAGTGTTGAAAATTTAAAACAAAAATTCTCATAAATAAATCATACTGTAACCAAAAAATCTAAAAAATATATCAACATATTTATTTTTTACAGACATTTTAATTTCAAATTTAGACAAAATTTCATATTTAAACCAAGAATAATGATTTTAGTTATTTTGATATAATTTAAAAATATTATTTGTTGGTATATGAAACTTTTAGAATATATTGTTATATTTTATATACACGCAATGGCATTTTAAAATATAATTTTTTTGAGAAAAATGAATTTAACCAACTATAGTAAATACTAATGCCTATAATACTAAAATGAATTACTTTATTCACAATAATATCATCAAATACATTTAGACTTAGTAAGATATTATAGACTGACTGACCGTCTTCGCTCAGAATCGTTTTTCTTATTCAATGATATTATATCATTGGATAAAAATCTAACACAATCCATTACAGTGACTCACTTGTAACCTACTGTACAGCAGAGCGACATACACTTACCCGCCCTTTTTTTGAAATGTACCTATTCAAATTAATTTGATTGATGAATAAAATACACATTAAATTACAATTAGTTATATTAATATATTCTAGAGACGTTATATAGGTAGTATAATAGCCAATAGATTTAAAATAAAAATTTAATATTTAATGCACCTATATTTAAAAAAAAAAATGTGTAAAAACAAACGTACCTAGTCTATCATCCCCCTCCCTCGTTCTAATGATAATAACTAGCCATATTGGCTCTCAAATTATAAACAAATTAGAGAGGAACTCCAGTGCCCCTCACAATTTGAGCACTGATTGTTCAAGTATTTAATAATAAAAATGATATACCTAGGTATCGGGTTTATTTGTCTATAAGCGTATACAGTATACATCGTAATATATTATGTCGTAGACGTATGGTCGTATGGTCGTATACTCGTATAGTACAGCATAAACGTATAATGGGAAATTTCCTGAGTACATCCCAAAATGTTCTTTTTTAATGTCCACATCAAGACTCACGAGGAAGTATGAACACACACACCATAAAGTTTAAATAGATAAATAAATAGATACTTAAAATTATTTTTATCCGGACAATGCACAACACTGGATGCAGATAGATGCTGAAGCGCTCGGGCGTGCTGCAGTCTGATTGCAGCTACAAATTACAATATACAATATATTTGTATTATTGTTGCAGTGTTTATAGGTATAACTTACACTGATTTATGTTGCTCGTAGCCTCGTACTTTTTTTATATACTCGGTGGTAATAATGTATTATACAAGCGAATTGTGAATCATTTATACTCGGGTCGAAATCATTTTCTCATTAATCGCTACCACTTTTTACTATTATAATTACCACGCACACGTGACAAGACGGCGAAGCGAATTAAATATGAATATTGAATACTTTACGCGTACTGCGTAGGTATCGATGGATATTAGGTAGTAATATGTAGTGATATTATAGGTTACGTAATATATTATTAATATCATATTATACATAAACATAATATACATAACGTATCATTTTATGGAGGCTGTGAACTCGCAGTGCGCGACCAGTATTAATGTCATATTGTCATAGTGTTATACTCGTGAAGGGTATAGGTAGTGCAGACGGACAGAAGAGGGGTAGAAATTGCCCTCTCCCCTCCACTCCCCTTCACAATATAGTAATATTTCGACTCAATGGCGAGCACGTGGCATGCTTGGCAGTGAAATGTGAACGGTTTCTCACGTACACCGTACGCACGTCAATTCGATTTTTTCGTTTTCGTCGACTCTCTCCGTCTGTCTTTCCGGAGATTTGAACGGAATTTAGTTTAAAAAACAACACACGCAACATACAATCGCTTCCGTCGAGATTCCATTATAATACATACATAATATGTGTATAATATATATATATTGTGTGGGCATTGAGCACTTTATGCAGCTGTGAGTCGGCGGACAAGGAGTGCGTGTGCCGTACCCATCAAATGGACATAAGATAATTATTGTCGAATGTATTATTAGGTATTATTACTAAAAAATAAATCGCACACTATAGATCCGCATTAGCGATAAACCATTCACACTTTAGAGGTGAGACTAATATGTTTAACACCCGCAATACAGGTGAGTAATTATCACTATTCACTATACGCCTATAATATATTCTACACGTATAAAATCTGTCAAATTAAACAAAAAATTAATAGTAGGGACGTCTCCTATACAATAATTCGTCTACTCCTAAGTGTATTTATATTATTTTTAGCAAGAAGCACACATTGGGTTACGAAAATAACCCAATATTTGAGTAAAATTGTTTTATGAATTATGATACCACAGGATTACCTTTTTCAAACAAGACAATAAGTCCTTTTTAAATGAACCCTCTTGTTTACTTAACATTATTTAACGATATGGGTGCCTACGATTTATTTCTAAGTTATATAATGAGCTTTAAGACTCGTATAAAAACAAACAATTTGATTATGGTTTCAATTTTGGTCAATAAATTATTTCTCTCCCCCTATTTATAGTTTTTAGATTCTGAGCGGAGCGATGAATGTATTGATTTTATAATGATGTTGGTTTTTTATTTTTTTTTAAATTTTTTTTTGTGTCTGTCATCACCTTTAAGGACAATAAAAATGCTTCAATTTTCTTCAATAGTACCTTTTCTGATGGGAAAGTGAATCTAGTTGGTACTTTAGGGGGTCAAAAGTTAAAATTTCCCAGAAGTTTTCAAAAGCGCCGTGAAAAACAAATGAAAAATTAAGGGAAAACGGGAATTTTTACGGAAAACCAATTTTCAACAAAATCGATTTTGGTTTTTGGTATAACTCTAAAAGAAATGACCGTAGATACATGAAATTTTGACCGAATGTTTATATAAGCATTTTCTACACACCCTAGCATTTCCAAAATATTCTGACTTATTTTGAGCTGTTAACGAACATTTTCAGTTTCCAATTAGTTTTTTTTTCTATAAATGTCAATAAAATTTTATTTGTTGGGTAAAAAATCTTGAAAATTTAATAGTAGGCTTCTAATATATAGTTTCAAAGTCAGATGAAAAATATTAAAAATCCGTAGTCACAGTTTTTTTATAGGTAATCAAAGTTCAAATTTTGACAAAATACGTAAAAATGACGAGAATGTGCAATTTATTTTGAGTAGAAATTCATAAAAATTTTTTTCTTTTTAAATCTAAGGTTTGAAAATGTAATACAAGATTCCTCATAAATTTTCCTAATTTTATCAATAAAAAAAGTTTATAAGCAAGTCATAATACATTTTTATGAGCATTTTAAGTTTAAATTTTTACAAGATTAGATATTCACTCGATTTCTCATGTAGCGATTTTCTTATTTTGTTGCAATTCAAAAACGAATAACTGTAAATGCTTGAAAATTTCACTGTATGTGTATATTAGCATTTTCTATACACCATCTAATGTTGAATATATTTTGACTGCTTTTGAGCTATTTACGGACCATTTCAATTTTCAATTTTTTTAGTTTTTTTTTTTATAAATACCAATAAATTATCATTTGTTGGGCCAAAAATAATGAAAATTTAATACAAGGCTCCTGATATATTGTTACAATATCAATTGAAAAATATTAAAAAGACATAGGCACACATTTTTTTTATAAGCATTTAAAGTTCGAATTTTGACAAAATTCATCAAAATCTCGAAAATTATCAATCATTGTAATTAAACAAATATAAAATGGTCAGTTTTTATAACTAAGGATTGTAAATTTAAAATAAAGATTCTAATAAATAGTACATACTGTAAACAAAAAATCTAAAAAATATATAAACACAGTTATTTTTTACAGACATTTTAAGTTCAAATTTGGACGAAATTACATATTAAAATCAATTTTAACGAGTAAAAGTATATATTATAATATTTATCAAGCATCACTGATCATTTTAGGTTAATAATTAAATAATATGAATAATATTAATTCAACTTAGCAGCTACCGTAAAATAACAATATCAATATAATTTCAAATATTCTAGACTGCAGACATACCGTCTCCGCTCAGAATCGTTTTTCGTATACAATGATATTATATCATTGAATTCAAATTTAATACCATCCATTATACAGTGATCTACTTGTAACCTACTGTACAGCGGAGCGACATCCACTTGACCCCCTTTTTTTAAAGTAGTAGGTGTATATTATATATAATATAGGCTATACATATTATCTAGTATTATATACCTGCATTCATAATATTGTCTATTATATATTTATATATCTAGTTCATCGAAGGAATTTTAAATTCAATTGGGTACCTACTGTCGATTTTCATCTTTTCAAATACGCACACACATTTTAAGTACCTACCATATAATATTGTTATATAACTTAAAATATTTTTATTCTTATTTCCCCATAATAACGTTAATGATGAACCGTCATTAAATATTAAATTACATAATTCGTACGCTTAATTTCAAAATATTGAAAGTGTATTAATATAATATAATACAGTAATATAGGTACTATTGTACCTACTAATATAGTATATTTCTATACTTTTACAGTTTTCAATTTGTATAGGTACCATGATAATTATATAGCCCCCATCAATTTTGGCTCGCCTACTTGTACCTACAGTATTTGCACTCTATACAATACAATTGGACTTGAACAATTAAACTAATAGTGGTTTTAAAATGATTATACCGGAAGGCCAGTGTTAATTTATACTAGTGTCAAAATTCAGTTCCCCAAAACCAGTGTTTTCTAAAAAAATTACAATTGGTATATTATAATAGCGCAGTAATTATTATTGACACTTAAAAGTAGGGTCACGGGTTGTTTAATATTTAGTTATTACGAAAATTAAAACTATTTAAGTTATAAAAATTAAAAGTTATTATTTCTATAAAGTTTTCTGTTTTCTTAACAATTTCCCTCATAACAAAAATCGTAAGACCACGTAACGTATATTTATTAGTTTATTATTTCAGATAGCATTGATATAGGGGAAAAATAATATCTAATAACTGTTTATCAAAATATGTGCCCCCTTCTAGTATTGTCAATGTAAACTTTAAAATACCTATATCATATTTGCTCAAACTTTTTAGTTTTAAATACGTGCACTGTTATCTTTTATAACTACTATAATACAATACATTAATTATAGTAGATTCTAGTAATAATAAGTACACTTCCTCATTTAAAAAATAAATTTTAATATACAATATACACAGCGAGTATAATGAGTATACCATAGGTTGATAGGTATAATAATTATACGTTATATATATATATTAAAAAATTATTTATTATAATACTTTACCTTAATAATTAGACTTGCGCATGCGCAGTACAACTTATTTTTCTTTCTTTTAACTAAATGTTGAAGCATTAAATATTTTAATTTAAGGCTAAATTGTTAAACACTTTATAACATACGTATGTATGGAAAATGTGCAGTTGGAAACTATGGGTCATGTGTAATATAAATACTCAAATCCCCAAGGGTTAGATATTTTTAAAGTTTTTACAACATTTAGATAGAAGGTATACATATTATATATATCAATATACCATTTGTACACAAAGCTCGAGAAATACTGAGTAAGAACGTGAAACAATTATTAATTATAGAGTAAGTAGGTACCTATATTAAATATAGAAACTATATAGGTACCTAATATGAAACAAAACCCAAATAAAGAAACGTGCACGTGGCATGCCCAACACGTACTTTTACGTATAAGCGTAATAATATTTTCCCTGTGCATATATCAGACTTGTATGAGGTATGCATGAGGAAACAGTGCCAACCCCTCATTCATTAAATCACATTTGTCAGTCCGCAATTCCACCACATTTTCAAATATAAAAAAAAAATATTAAATTAAACTAAATAGTCCACAGTGGAAATATATGTTCTATTTTTAGCTTAATGCATCAATTTAATGAATTTTTTCACCATGTCCTCGTCACCACTGACAATTAATGAATTTTGTACAAGCGCATTTATTGTGTTGGAACAATTCTAGTTTAAATTCAGATTTTTTCGAATTTTTTTTTCAAAAAAAGTGTCATTGCATGGTTAATTGTATAGTACTTTTCAATCAACATTTTGGTGGAATCAGAATTTACCAAATTGTACTTGAATACTTTTTATGTCATTTTTAATAAACCATGTAAAATTTAATTATAAAGTCATTTAAAACTTTTGCATACTAAAGTAACTCAACATTGACTTTTTGGCCTTATTTTTACCATTTAGTGTGTACCTACATACAGACGTTTTTGGTGAAATCTGAACAACCTAATATTGGAACAATTCTAGTTTAGCTCCCAAAAACTCAAGTTCGTAATAATACTTATTTATTATAACTTATAAGCAATAATTATTGTATTATGATACCCATTTAAAATCAAAATAGATAAATATAGTATGGAATTGTAGAAACAAAATATTGATATTTTGAGCGTAGCTATAGAGCATTTTTTTAGGATGTATTCATGCACGATTTGATGTCGTAATTTTCATTAACCATGATCCTTCACAAATATTATACTTAACGCCGGCTTTATTTCTACCTAACCTAACCTATACACGATTATAAGATGAAGTTTTTTCAAACTTATACTATAATAGTTTGTTTTTATACAATTATCATTAGACTCTTATCATTGTTTTCGAATTTAAAAGCATCCGTCCTATTTGTCCTAATGACATCCAACTTTGAACTAGATTACACTTTTTTTTATTACATTTAATCTTTGCTCTTTACTTCTATAAAATATGGCTATGGCGTGTTATAACGTGTTATTCGAAAACACAGATTTGATAAATTCAATGACTCATTAAAATGTAATTCCAACGAATCATAGGTCATCATTATTAGAGCCTGACGGACAGTTAAAAATCTAAAGATCCATTAAATTATAATGAATGTTTTGATGCGGCCAGGTACGTATTATTTAAGAGTTAAGGGGCCTCTGCGGCTCTGCATATTTTAATTTTTTTGTAGAAAAAAATTCATTCTTGTTTTATTTTAATCGTAATCTCTAATGCGTCATCTGAAAAAAGCTTTGAAAACAGGCATAGATTATTATTCATTACTTACTTACTATTGATGCATCGGTCAAATTAAATTTTAAACTTTTACAATAATATTCAGTTGGAATTTGAATAGGTACTCTACAATTTTGTAGGTGATCTCTCGAGTAGATGACTGCAAATAAATTAAATTTTAATTCAATGATAAATCGTTGTATAAGAAAATCTGTACTGAACAGTGAACGGATATTGTTTAAAAATGTGAACTTCAAATACTAATAAGCAAAAAATTGTGAACATATATTTTTGAATCACTATATAAGAAAAGGAACCTTATGTTATACATTTTCAAACCTTTTGACTAACATTTTTATCAACATTAATAGAAAAGACTATTAAAATCGAACATTTTGAATAGTCGCCTATAAACAGCTTAAAATGAGTCTAATTATATCGAAATCTAACTAGGTATCAGCAGCTATGTCATGTATCGTACTATATTTAGAAAGCATTAGGTATTATAATTTATTAATGAACATTTTAAGAAACATCAATTGTATTTTATTTAAAAACTCTTTTGAGTACCGTTATTATGTAATTTATAACCACATAAATGTATGTGCTTTTGTACTGAAATATTCAAATATGTAATCCAGTTAAAAAACTAAAGGTTTGTACACATAACACAAAATATATTCAATCGGTACCCGGACGGCACGTCAGTATATTAATTATTCAACTCATAAACTATAACTTATATGTATTTCAGATTGTTTCATATTTTTTTTTGGAACTTTTATGGTAGGTGCCTCCGTTTTGAATTTGAATAGTAAATCATGGAGAGTAATATCATACTTATACAATGCATTTAATATTTTAAGTCAATACATAAATATAAGTACCTTTTATAACTAATTTATTAAACATTTTAGTTTACAATGTCATAGACCATAGTTATAATGCTCATATTATAGTACCTACGTTGAAAGTAAAATATGGTAAGCGAATTTTAATAAATGATACCTACCCGATATTACTGTACTGAAATTACTAAATAAGTGACTTTATATAAGAATATAGAATATAGATATACGATACGCAAATATACCACACTTTACGCACACAGCACTCGGCACACTGCACTTGTACAGTTGTACTGAATTCGTTTGTTATTATGATGACTTTAATATTAATAAGTAATAACCAGTAAATAAAACTTTTTAATTCTATACATTGTAATAAAATATTAGATATGTATTACATGTATTATATATTTATTATATTGATTAATTCACAGGTACACTGCAGTAACGGTAACGGTAACTTTATATTATTGTAGGTTTACAGTATATATTATCTTCTTCATTATACGATATTGTAAATAAAAAATAGTATTAGTGTTTAAGAGGTCGTAACACTGGTATTTGTTGTCTCCGTCTTACAAGTGCGTAACATACCTATCAAATTTACGCTCAGTAGATCGCTTGTAGGTTCGTTAGTTTAAAAATTAGAGTGAATTGACCTAAAAAAACTTGATGTTAAGAAAATTATCTGTGTTTGTATGAAGGTTTTCTACGATAGTTTAATTTTTTAGCAAGTTTTACATAATATAATACAATGTAAATTAAAAATGCTCTTAACTCACTTAACAACTGAAGTATCGTAAAAACTCACATGCAAACACAGCTAATGTTTCTACCATCAAGTTTCGTGTAAAGTCAATTCACTCTCATTTTTAAACTAACGCGAAGCTACAAGTGATCTGCTGAGCGTAAATTTACTGCGTTACGCAATTGTAAGACGGAGACAATAATATTACAATACGAAAATTAGTATCTATACAATCTTGAAACTACATGAGTATAAGGATAAGGATGTGGTAATATACCATATTACTATATGTGGATTTAAAAGGAAATCTAGTTTTATACGCAGGTACTAGGTATAGGTACCATATGTAAGAAAAAATGAAATTGGTTCCAAGAGCTGTCGTATAGCTATCGTAAAATATATTAGTTTTAACTATAGATAAATAATATATACGATACATCAAAGTATACTAGAGCTTAAAATTAATGTAAATGAATAAAAATATTATTATCATCGTTAAAAAATAATCCTAGTTTATCGATTCAGTTTCATAATACTAGGTTATTGATCATTAGCATTTAGTATAATATAAATTATCAGTATTAATGATATGTATGAATATAATAATATATAAATAATAATGTATTAAATATTATTAAACAAAGCGTTGTAATCGGAGTTGTATAGCTATTATACTATATACAGTATTACACAGTATAAATTGTATAACTATACAAGTACCTATATGATAAATTGTTATAACTTTTGAAGCAAAAGCAGAACGATGTTTAATAATTACCTTTACCTATGCTGCAATGTACCTAATATAATGTCAAACACTTAATTACAACTACCTACTCAACACCTACAATTAATTTGTATAAAAAAAATAATGACAAGAATCAAAATTAAAATTTGGAAAGTCCTTAAAAATATAAAACCTAGTTGCATATTATATTATTATAATAATTTATTATGACACCACGAGAGATCAGCCGACCCTGTGATCTCAGGATAAACGATATTCCTGCAGGAGCGACGGTCTCCGATCTGAATAGGGAAATATTATGATCCAGAATCAAGATGCGAAGGGGTAAGACGGGGTAAACTGACTGTCTATACCCACATTGTGGCTAATGCCATTTGCAAATGTTAAATAAATATAAGACCTAACCGAGGGTAGATGTGGAGAAATTTTTTATTTAAATAAACCATGATGAATGAAGAAAAGTACCTATGCTTACGCGGTTCCTCTCGTAAAGCGGCTCAAAATCTGAAAAAAAATTTAAAAAAGATATATTATTATATCATTGATTACCTACCTATAACTTATTGTTAACACCCAAATAATTTGCACTTATTGATATAAACAGCTAATGTGTGTGCTGGCTGCAGGGTCAACAACCTAAGGCACTTTTTGAGGTCCCCGTGCAATCCAAATTTAGCAATTGAAATGTGAAAACCCATACATTTTTAATTTGATAAAATATGCAGTATAGAAGCATTTGTATTCTGTGTATTATTCAATATTCGTCGGTCTTATACTATATCGCCGGCATTTTATTTATTTTTTGTATTCCTATTCAATGTACGTAATTATGTAAAATAAAATATATACCTACCTAATGAATTTTTTAAACCTAAGACCACAACAATAAAATAATCGTATGTTTACTGATTGAAATTATTAGTTTCGGTGCACAAACTATTTGGGCTAAAAAAAGTTTTTAGTTATTTTAAAGTTTAAGCTTAATTAATTTTTTTCATTTTTACGTGGGTTCCTTTAAATATGTTATCCATGGTAGTCATGTTTAAAATTTAAAGCCAGACTATATAAAGTTGTCTAATTAATATTTCCACTTTCAAACAATTTTGTTAACTATTGTTGTTGTATTAGTTTAGTATATACATTCGAAAATAATACATATTTCTTTCACTATAATATTATATTAGTCATCGCATTCATTAGAAATATAAAAGTATTTTGCCTATAGTCTATGCGTATATTGTATACAACTATACAAGGTATATTATACAACTAAATTAAATAAAACCAGTTAAATAAACGTATATATTTGTGTGCTTGTTTATTTTATAATGAATTAAAAATTTTTATCAAATCGAACTCATTTAGTTGATAACTTAGAAACCAAAAAAAATGTTTATTGGAAAATGATATTATTGAACTAATAGTAAGATGATAACATTTGCATGATTAAGATTTTTGCGGTCGATTGACGTTTGTGAAAAAACTTCAGAATTATATTGAGTAAAAGTATACATTACCCACGTATACATAATATGTATATTTAAATATATTATGTATATTGTATATTTGTATTTGTATATATACAATATGTGTCACATTCCACTTAATTGCATAATAATATTATATACGATATACCTACATACCTATATACTACGTTATTATTATTTTATATTTTAAATCCAACGCAGTATTAAACTAATAAACTATATATAACTAATAATACATTTAAATTAATTGTGTTGGTAATACTAAAGACACAAATAAGGGGATTTACCGGACAATGGGAGGAGATATAACATCTACCATGTGCACGCCATCTGCACACACTACACAAACTATATTACACTAGATAGGTATTAAACAACCAAAACAGCAAAACAATTAAATAAAATACATAACAATAATTACAGGATAGATGGACATAAAAAGGGGAGATAGTACCGACAGCGTTCGTGTAGAACGTACACTGTATTGAACTATTTTGTGCACTGACTATAATAGTGGGCAGTAGCTACCTATTGGCGTCCCCGTGACAGTGAACTCTCCCGAATCGAATAACCTGTAAAGCTATTAACTCTCCCGATGTATAACGTCTCCTGCGTCTATTTCAGTACTATCTTAAGTGTGTAAATCTCCCGAGTCTGTAATAACTTAATCTGTGCATTATAGTTATTTCATTATATTATATAAATATAGGTAATATATACATATTTGGGGCTTCTGCTTTAATTTTTATAGAACGATGAAAAAGTTCAAGCGGGCATTACTGGCTTACACGCTCAACGACTACCACACAGTGTACGCATTGTGTGAAATGTTTTTTCGTACTAGATTACATAAAACATTTAATCAAACATTCTTGTTTGGTAGCTAAAAAGATTTTTTACATTATTTTGGTAAAATAAAAAAAAATGTATCATCAATTTATTAGTTTAATCATTAATTAATAGATACATAATACACCTCATATGTTACAATATTAAATAATATCTGTTTTTTTAGAAATACTTGTATTTATAATCAATGGTAATACTTTTACTTTTACTTTTTGTTGGATTTTTTAGATTTCAACGATCAAATATTCCACAATCTTTTTTTATCGTATTTTTTTGACCTTTCTGTAAACCAATAATAAACCTTGGTTTTCCTAATTTAAAGCTGTTTTTAAGTTTCACACTACATTATTACTGGTCCCCAGTTTAGGATATTTGAAACTCAAAAAGTTTCAAATGATCTGAAAGTATTATAGAAACTATTTCCTTTTCTACAAATTTCAATCATTTCAGCCATTCTTCATCGTCAATAAATTGCAATATGTATGCGGTACACCTTCCAAACTATTAACTGTTTCATTCAGGACGACCTTACCAGATGTAGTACGCTTCATCGTAGTTATAATACGTTTACGGTTTAGTACATTTAAATTTTAAATCACTATGACTTCGAGTTAATATTAGTTCTAATCTGCAATTAACAAATATGTTTTTGAATCTTCATACAGACCTAACCCACATTTCAGCGGAATGCAAGCATTTAATTCGCCAAGTCTATTGGCAGGGTTTATATTATTTTTAAAATGCCAACCTAAATTTTCATAACAATTATAGTTGTCGGGTGTGCCTGATAAATGTCCTTTAAACGAGCTGGTAATACCCTACTTCTATCCCATTGGTTTCTAATCATATTTGTTAGAAGATATATGAAAAATCATAATTAGAAAACTTTACTTTAACAGCTTCCATAGGTTGCAATTTATTTTGTGTTAGTTGCTATAAGTTGCAAAAAGTTTGCTAAATATTAACATTAGTGTGGTGTCACGATGTAAAAATTGAGAGGCCAAGTTTTGGAAAGTTAATATAAGTCCAGGACGTCAATGCTGGTTAGGCTATACTTATTACTTACAGGTACCTACATTACAAAATAATAATTAATACAATGAATACGAATATACGATTATAAGTAGCACTATCCAAAAGTAGCGAATGAGGCACTAATATAGTATCTACATAATTATAATAATTGATAAGAGCAATAAATTAAAATGTTGAGATTATAAATTATTTAGGTAAGTCGTAAGTAAAATAATGTTAAAAGTGTATCTCGATTTAATATATAGATTGTTCAGGTGTGCCGTGCGTATATACTGTATAGTTAATAATGTACCTAATAATTATACAATATACTATATATGTCAAAGTATTTTTTTTAGAAGCTATATTTGACTGATAAGGATTGTTCTTGCAATAAGAATTCAAGTAGTTTGAGGATATTGCTTAGCTCCAACAGTTCGACTACTCCGAGTTAAAAGCTTCTGTAAGGTTGTTAGACATTTCCAATTCGATTCTCTCCTTTAAAGTATTCTATTATTTGTACATATTATGAGAACTAATTATAGGGTCTTTTTTTTTTATCAATTATAAAAACAAAATAATTGTATATTATATATTTATATAATCATACGTATATTTTGCGAGTAACTACGACTATATTATGCATAGATTTAATGAGTTCATTCAATTTTACACTATAATACTTCATAAGTATGATTGTAGTTTGTATTTTTATTACAGTCACACCCACGCCAACACAAGTGACTTCTACTACCGCTGAATGCGACACACTATAATAATGTGACTGTGATATATTATAGTAGGGTGCTGATATACGATATTAGGTAGGTATACCGTAAAATAATTTTCGGTCGAATGTACTGTAAATCGTAATACAATATCAACAGGTGTTCACCAAACGACTTGAACTGCAGTTTCCCCGCACTCACTCGTCTGTCTTTATCACTAATTGTATCGTTATTACATTTACTTATTAGTTATTACCTATATGCGGCTATGTGTTGTGTTAATACATAAAGTAGAACATAAAGCATATTTTGTTTTATAACAAAAAAAAATACTTTATGAAACTCATATATACATAAGTAGGTACCTATATAAATTATGCATAATTTGTGTGTACAATAATTCTATATAATAAAATATACTAAATCCTTGCGGTTTAGGCCTGCACATATTATGATGATTTATGATAAAAACATTTTTTTGTCTAGTTCCCTATATATTATAATAATATATTATATAATATACAAGATAATTCACCAACTATGTTCATCTCCATGTTTTCCTTTAATAACGTATTTATTCAAATTATGAATATTGGAATTCTTTAGTATACTTAAGAATAATATATTAAGTCTATATAATAAGTCGATTCAATCTAATTTTTAAGTTAATGGAATAAAACGTGAACTGCTTAGCGTAAATTTGCTATGTTACGCGTTTGTAAGACGGAGACAACACATGCGAGTGTGGCGTCCTCTTAATAGTATACTTAAAAATTCCAAAAATTATAAATTGAATAAAGGCAATGATGAGTGAGCATGCTTTTTAAATCACCCAGAGTATGTATCATGTAATCGATTATTATTTAACTAATTCAGTGTATACCTATTATTATTAATCATTAAACACATTTAAATTTAATAAAATGGGTAGTACGCTCATTTATAAATTATAGGTAGTTACTAATTCAGCGTGCATATATATACACATAATTAATGTTATATACCTATTACCTATAATCTCGCTGATCTCAGATCCAATATAGCAGACATACATGCAGTTACCATATACGTATCCATTACAGTAAACACTCTAGGTACCTATAATACTAATACACCTGTAAAAGTGCTACCGTGTTATAATTAATCAGTTAACGTATAGGCCAACGGTTCGTGTTGTATCTGTACATAAGTGTATATTGGTAATAATAATATATTATAAAGGGTACAGCGAAATTAAAACCGGATGGTTATGACTTATGACTTATGACAATAACGTCACCACATTTATTTATATTAGAGAAAAACAAAATGAGTTACAACTAGATACACCTAACCGTACGAGCTTACAGCTTAAACTTGGTATGTATTTTCGATTAAACTAAATGAATAATATTGTGAAATAATCGTTAAAACGTTGGAATATGTATATTCGATTTAATTTTCAAGGTGACCTCCATTCTGCGAGACAAAAACACCTCTCCATACTCACACATAGTACCTATATATACATATTACCTGTTGGCTGCTGTTTCAAATGACGGCGATGCACTGTATAATATATTATATACCTATTATACATACCTAGGTAGGTATATTAGTACCTACCTACATATATATATATATATATATATATAAATATATTGTATACATATAGTTGAAGTATTTTTTATTTCATAATTACTAAATATAATATCAATATAATAACCTATTATAGGTACATAATATATACATATACATAATGGGTACATTTTTCCGACTTGCCGACACGTAACACAACAGGTAGAGGACTGTATAATATTAGATATACCTATAGATAATATAGAATATATATATCGTATTATTGAGCGTGTTATTGTTCGATTTGTTCACTGTTTGCGTAATATTATGTTTGTATATATTACTATTATAATATTATTCTTTGTTTATTAGATACTTAGTAGTTAATACACAAATCTTACAAGAGTATATTATAATATACATAATAATGCATCAATATTCAATATATTATATCAGCTAGGTGATTCAACGTTTGTATTTATACCTACGGGCTACGGAGATACGATACTGTGGTATTATAGTGGTATACGGTATACCATACGTACCTACAGCATAGACATATAATAGAATAGACCAGGAATGATACCTATAGTTATAGCTGTTTTACGTATAATACATCGAAGCCAATATTTGTTCGAAAGAGACAGACATTGTAAGGCATTATAATGCCTATCCCGAGTTATAACCTCATTGGTAAAACCTCAAATTATCTTTGATAAGACCGCAAATTTATATGGATCTAATTAGACATGTTAGCTTCTCATAACTCACTTCATTCCTGGTCTGTTGTATTATATATGTCTATAGCTTACACGTGACGTGTAGTTGATTAAAGTATATTATTATACTCATAGACCTTTTACTAATAGACCGGCCCACTTCATGTTTCCACAGAGTCAAGATAGGTGACGCTTTTCGATTACCGATTTACACTGATACGGAAAAAAATGATATCTATATATTCATACTATATATATTTATACTAAACGGGCATCACTGCACTAGGTCGGCTCACGACTATTAATAATTTTGGTATAGGTCTATTAGTAAAGGGTCTATCGTCTATGATTATACTATTCATCCCTGTACCCATACCTAATACCTAAGACCAAACTTTTATCAGTTTAACTTGCTATATAAAAATATAATAAAAACAACAGCAGTATCTACTACAGTTACTACCTATACAATATACACCTACCGATTTTGTGTGCAGTATTATATAAAGTGACATAGTGTATACAGATTATTATACTTTGGTATGTTCTGGTCGATAGCATTTTTAATTGAGTAACTCGGCTACGTCTATTGTATACTACGAAAAACGGAGACAATACGATTATTTTATGTATACATTACTCCAATAATTATGTGTTTAGGATTTCTTTTCTTTCCATTGTTTCGGATTTTTTTAAATAGTGTTAAAAATGTACTCTACAATATCAACCATAAAGTAGAACGACAAATGACCATGGTTACACTGATTGCGTGGAACCAAAACGTGTTGTATACTTATTTTTTGTACACATAATATTAACCATAATAATATGGCCATGTGGCAATAGGGCAGCGAAGATGGGCGGATATTGGATGGATTCGGCGGGACCTTGGGACATGCGGCGTAAAAGCCCACTGATTTTAGATTTAACACAATTCGTACAATCGTTTTATACAAAAAAAAATAATCAGTAATCGTACAAAATATTCAAATCAATTGCAATAAACTTAATATTATTAAGGAAAACGTGCAGCCAAAAACAACGACTAATTATGCATAATATATTATAACATAATATTCTTAAAGAAATCGACTCCCATAGTACTACAGAATCAAAACAGAGTAGGAATTTTTTTGACGGACATCATCAAAATGATTTCGAATCACGACTAACTATTATTTCAACCTTAAAACACGTCGGTTGTGAGAGCCAAGAGCCAAGAGCTACAAAATATTATTATATTATACATATTTTATACTACGTCTTTATCTATGTATATTATATTTGTGCATACAGCACGATGCACGAAGACGCACATGCATAATAACTATAAACATTATTACTATATCTTTACATTCTCTATACCTATACACGGTGGTAGTATAATACATAATTACTTGCGGTTCATTTTGTATATTATCTAGTGACTGCAGCTAGAGTAGCATCCTGTTTCTGTAGAATATTATTATATCATTGTAATAATAGTATTACTATGTACCCGTATAGTACCGTAGTGGTGAAGTATTCCTTCAAAATCAGACATCAAAACCGGTTTTTCGTAGAACAAATTCAGTGATGAGTGAGTAACTGAATATTCTCTCGAGCTGCGTATAATCTCTATATAATCCTGACATGGCGTACCGACGATGAACCAACATGATAATAAATAAATAATTGATAAATTATTATTAAGAGGACGTCACACCAGTAATTGGTCACCAGTTTTAACATAGAACAATGGTTGTAGTTGAGTACTTCATTATAGATTTATAGATATATTGTATCTTTAAGATAAAAACCGTTTCTAGTCTGTACCATCTTCAGACAATTTTTTTTAGTGTATTTAGTGTAAAATTAACTGTAAATAATAAATTCAAAATTTGGACGAAATTACACATTAAAACCAAGAATGGAGATTGTAGTTAATTTGTTGTAATTTAAAAATATTATTCGTGGGTATATGAAACGCTTAGAATATATATTTTATACACACAATGATATTTTCAAATGTCATTTTTTGGCAAATGTGTTTAACCTACTGTTGTACGGCTTGTACCTATAATGCCTAATAGTAAAATAAATTACTTTAATCCCAATAATATCATCAAATATATTTAGTACTTAATATTATTACAGGCTGACAAACCGTATTCGTTCAATATCGTTTTTCGTATTTAATAAGTTTTATACCATAGTCCATAGAATTCAAATTTAAGGCGGTTGGAGCACACCGTATTTTTTGTAGTTTTAGACCAATAAGCGGAAGATTAGTGTATGTACTTCCAGATGTCCAATTATTATTTTAAAAATATGTATGAACTCATCGTCTTCTTTTCTAGGTTATGTAGGAAACAGATTTTTGATTTTTGTATTCAATAAGGCTTTAAAAAATATGTTTACTTTTAAAAAAACTATGAAAGTATTTTTATTTTTTACACTTACATTCAGTTTTAAAAAGTCAATTATTTTTCCTACATAACCTAGTAAAAAGTTGTCGAAAACAGAAATATTTTAAAAATTTAAATCTGGTCATGGAAAGTAACTAAATATATATTTCTCTTATAGCTATTTTGTACCGATTTTAAAATCGGAAAAATGTCAAGGGCATTGCAGGGACCCAATGTGTACCCCAAACTTTATTATCCGTGTCGGACCATCCTTGCAGGTTCAGCAGGTTAAAACCTATCACATAATAATAGTTTCTTTTTTCATTAACTACAGGGTGTGGCAGAGCCAACTGACTAGTTTTGAAGGGCTGTAAGAAGCACGCACGACGAAACCTTGATGTACACCTGCCCGAGACATGATTATCATTTACAGCTAAAAAAAGGCATAACCGTGGAATTAAAATAGACCACTAAAGGCATGCGCTTATTTTATCTCAGACTATAATGACCCCATTAAACTCTTCAGTAATTGGCTCTGCCGCAGTTTGAAATCACACTTGTGAGATCGTCAACAACAATTTATTGATGCTTATTGCTTACTGCTGCTATTATGAAGATATAATTTTAAAAAAATGGGATTTCTCATTAAATTTAATAAAACAAACCGTTTTTCTTTAAGTATTATTGTTCGTTATTTATAGCCCTTCAAAACTCGTTTGTTGGCTTTGCCGTAGCTGTATAATATATAGATTATTAATTTCAAATAATATGGGAGGACGCAAAATTCACTCTTCCTTTTTAATGTGTTTCTTCAAACTCCAACCAAACCCGTCATAAGGTCAAACCTATTGACGGCTATAATGTCCGCATCGTTCTGTATAATTTATAAATCATAATGATCCAACGAACAAATATTAAACATGCAATTTAGTAAAGAAAAAAAACGAAACGATTAAAACACATGTGACACATATTACATGTTCATAAACGGTATATAGTATATTGTACATAGTATAGTATGGGTAACGACGAAACGTTCTTACTGCTTACACCTGCCTTCTCTTGTTTCCGAAACGTCATCGATTTCTCATCGAACTATGAGTGCGTGTGTGTGTGTACTCGGATACGATGGTTACCTACTTAAAACTGCTGTATTATAGCTCAAGCCTGAAGTTAAATCTAAACGGTTATGAAACGAATTATTAGTCATTTATCAAATTAAGCGTTTTTATGTTGTAAATAAGATAGGTTTAGTTATAATATTGGACAAAATAAATATTGAAATGTACAATATATATCGATCTCAAACGTCATACCTGATATTATACTTAATGTGCTCCGTGTGCCCGTTCTGTCTGCATAGGTATATTTCTGTTTTACCGGACACCTATTTTTTTTGCATTTTGTTCTGTTTAATGTATGTGGTTTAGCGTGTTGAAAACGATGGTGAAGTCAGAATTTGGCGGTTGGGCTTAGTTTTGAAGTTATAGCTAATTGAAGTCCGTTACCCACCCAAGGTGGTCTTTACATAATGTTTTATATTGTTTTGGATTTTAATTTTCCAAGCGAGCGACCACCACTATTTCACTACTAATAACCTTTTTATACAGCTTTCGTTTAGATCTATAGCCTGGCCTATATATTATATAGGTAGGCCTACATAATAATTTAAAACTGAATTGTATAAGTAATTACTAATTACCTAATTAGCAGTCATGCAGATACTCACAATATTAATAATAATATATGACTATATGAGTATAAAGTATAATTTATTAAGTATAATGTATAAAGTATAAAGCATGGACCAGCGCAACGCGTTGTAATATTTATATATACCTACCTGTAGAGTGTAGGTACACTTAAATAACACTGGAAGACATTTTATTATCTATCTTATATATTTTATAATAAAACGTTTAATCATAGGTACCTAACCTATGTAATAGACTATAATAACCAAATTTGGGAATTCGTCGGTCGGATAATGTTAGATAAAAGCACGAGTTATTAAGAATTAAAATATACCATAAGGTACCATATTATACTGAATAATTAATATACTATATCCCAGGATAGAAGTTTAATAGAAGACTAATCTCTGTGAATTTCTCTGCAGGCGTAATAAGACAAAAGTATCTATTAACTATTACCACAGAGCAACGCAGGCAGCAATAATTATTAATTGGCCACTGGAGTACCGTGTACGATAATCGAAAAGTACTCATAATAAAAAATATATAAAATACATTATGAAAAAATAACCATCTGCAGTCACGCCGTCGTCTGTTGCTTATTTGGCGTCACTGGTTCACTACAATCGGCGAACCACCGACCGACATTATCAGCGAATCTCTTATCTATCCAATTCGCAATATTATTATTATTGTCGAAACTTATGCGCTGAAATTCTGTTTAGTGTTCCATCGTCGTCTCGTTTATCCGTCAAATGTCGCAGTTATCGTGAAGTTTGTGACACTAAACACCTCTAATATTGTAAACTGTTTTTAAAAATGAAACCGACCGAATGTCGGGTCGTATGCCAACGGTGATGCGCTTACGACTCGCGGTCGATGTGGCTGTGAACTGCAAAACTCGACTTTTAACGACAAGATGTCATTGACCGTCAGAGCGGCGCTGTTGGCGACGTCGCTTTTAATCGGCTTGCTATGCGTGGATTCCCAGGACCTAAATCACCCAAAGGTGTGTATCCACTGACCGTGTTACCCCTGGATATTTTGTAAAGCGTGTAATATTTTGTTTTAAGGACGACAAGAGTTTGGCCAAAGTTAACGTTTTGCAGTATGAAGGAATCATATTTTTGTCAACGCTCGATGGTTCATTCATTGCGGTCGACCAAAGGTCCGGCAAAACTTTGTGGAAATTTCGTGATGGTATATGATTTTGCACACTTGTCTGTGTTTATACATAACTATATTGTTACATTTTATTTTTGTTGTTAGATCCGCCTGTCAAAGTTCCGTCCAATATAAAAGATGCCCTCACGTATGTATTCAATCATTTTGTTTTACATGTCAAAATTATATTTAATATAAACATTATAAGACTTATTTCATACTTGTTATAGGCCGTTGTTCTTGCCGGATCCCAGGGATGGTTCTCTATATTTACTACATAATAAGGATAAAGTAGGAATCAAAAAGTTGGATGTTACTATCCCTCAGTTAGTTGCTAACTCACCATGTAGAAGTTCAGATGGAATATTATTTTCTGGTAAATATCTTTATACTTATAAATTTGATTTATATAATTATGTAAGGAACTCTTAAAACTATTTTGTATTACTTAAAGGCAAAAAAATTGATAGTTGGTATTTTATTGATTGGAATACTGGTGAGAAACATGCATTCATGAATTTTGAAAAACAAGGTGAAATATGCACAGCGATTGCTTCAAAATCTATACTATTGAGTAAATCTGGTATGTACCTATTATTACTGTTTCATAAATTTGGTTAATTTTAATTAAAATTTTTTTAATAGAGTATAGTGTGATGATGGTTGACAGTTTAAGTAGTGACCAACGGCAATGGAATGTAACGTTTTTCAGTTACAACTCTAAAACTATGACCGATGAACAGAATTATAATCATGGTACTTAGTATTAATACATTATTCGTTAAATTTTAATTAATGCTCTAGTAATTACATGTATTAAATAAGTATGAATTTTAGGTATGACATATTTTGCTGCTAGTTCGTCTGGTAATTTTGCAGTTTTTCTTAATCCAAAAGATAAGTTTGAAAAATCTTCTCCTCCTATTAATTATCATAACCTTCTTTGGGAAAGAGAATTTGATTCCCCTGTTATTGGAGTTTATCAGCATGATGGCGAGAGTCTACTGTCGTTACCATTAACAAACATAGCTAAAGACTCCATTAAGCATTTGATTTCAAACATTGCATTATCATCAAAAGATCCAGATTCAGTTAGTTATTTGTAAGTAAATTGTAAATTATTTAATTTAAAAATGCGTATGATTTTACAGTCATCAATTGTAAATAATTATATCTAACTTTATTTATCGCCACAATTCACTAATTATTTACTATTAATTGTTATTAATGATTTAAATGTTGAAAACGCTATTTAATAAAATATTTTAAATATTTGATTCATAGCCATACACTTTACATTGGTCATCACATTAATACAGGATTATATGCTTTACCAGCCATTGCAGACACTAGTGAAGTTAATCCATTAGTAGATAGAGGATTAATTGTTCTTTTGGACAAAACATCTTTTTCGGTATTACCATATTACAGTGGTAATGAGTATAATGTAGAACCTAAAAACGTTGAAAACCACACAATCTTATTGGGTAATGTAAATAAATAATTATTCTGTTTTACCAAATGTTTCTACAACATAAATCATCTTTTTGTAGGGCACTACCAGCTGAATCAAGAATTAAATACAGGTATACCGAGAATAACGGGTAACACCGATTCAATAATTTACTATCACAATATGAGTGGATATAACTACAGTAGTAAACAAACAAGCACAATATCTACTCAGACTCCTCAATCATTGGACTCGTGGCTTATTGTCCAAATACTTGGAGACAATGCTGGAATTAAATTATTTATGGTTGGGATAACACTATTGATGAGTTTGATGTTCTGGTATCTACGAAAAGAAGTAAGACAGTTATTTTTAATCCTTATTTCATTTGGTTTTTTAAAATATTTAAACTTATTTTTAGATGAAAGGTTTGAAGAATAAATCGAATAACAGTCATAACAGTTCTCAGGGAAGTTCAAGAGGTTCTAATCATTCCAATAGTAGTTCATCTCAAATAGTTGAAGAATTACCTGATGGTAGTTTTTGTATTGGGAAAATTATATTCCGTACAGATGCAATTTTAGGAAAAGGATGTGAAGGAACATCAGTATTTAAGTAATTATTTCACTAATATTTTATATTGTATTGTATTTTTTAACATGGATTAATATTTTTGTAGAGGGGAGTTCGAATGCAGGCCTGTAGCTGTTAAACGATTGTTGCCAGAGTGCTTTGTTGCTGGAGAAAGAGAAGTACATATTCTTCGAGAATCTGATTATCATCCTAATGTTGTTCGTTATTATTGTACAGAACAAGATAAACAATTTCGATATATTGCACTTGAATTATGTGCTGCAACTTTACAAGTGAGTTTATAATTTACTTAAAATTTTTTTTTTTATTAAGTTGTCAACATTTTTTACATAGGACTATGTAGAAAAAAATGAATTGAGAAATGAAATTAGTCCAAAAGAAATTTTATCTCAGTCAATCAAAGGTCTGCAGCACCTTCATTCACTTGGAATAGGTAATATTTATAATTACTATAATCAAGTAACTATTATGTTATTTTTATATTCAGTATTAATCAATACAATTAAATAGTTCACAGGGACATTAAACCACACAATGTATTATTGTCAATACCCATGCGTGGAAATGGTAGTTTTAGTAGCGTCCGAGCACTGATAAGTGATTTTGGGTTATGCAAACAATTACAGGGTGGAAAAATGTCTTTTTCAAAACGTTCAGGCGTCACCGGAACTGATGGCTGGATAGCACCTGAAATGTTTGTTACCAATGCATCTGTGGTAAGGATATTTCACTAGGGTACCTTATTGCATTCATGACTTATGACTTATTTTATTTTAATTTTTTATAGACTAAATCTATTGACATTTTTTCAATGGGCTGTTTGTTTTATTACATCCTCAGTGACGGAAAACATCCATTTGGTGATTCATTGTGGCGTCAAGCTAGAATATTGGATAAACGTCAAGCCCCTTGGTAAAAAGTTAAACATTTGTTAATAAATTATGTTATACAAACTTATACAAACATATAATTATACAATATAGTCTCGATGCATTAAATGAAAGTGAAATTTGGAAACGTTTGATATCTCTGATGATAAGCCGAAATCCAGAAGATAGGCCCACTGCTACAGCTGTTCGTTATTATCCAGCATTCTGGGACAGCTCTACATTGCTATCCTTTCTTCAGGTTTTTATTTATTTCAAAATTATATACTTGCAAGGGAATTTTCTGTATGCAATTTTTTAGGATGTTAGCGATCGTGTGGAAAAGGAAAATTCAATGAGCCCCATAATGCTAGAACTTGAGAAAGGCGGTAATGGTGTTATCGGGCAAGATGGGTGGCATGATAAAATTGATGAAGAAATAACTTCAGAATTAAGGAAATACCGAACGTATAGAACTGGGAGCATTAGAGATTTATTAAGAGCGTTTCGAAATAAAGTTAGTCATATTGAGTAATGATTATTTTAAGTGTAAAGATATATATTTTTTATTCTACCTCCTATTTACTTATTTATTTCTAGAAACATCATTTCCGGGAACTATCTCTAGATACTCAGAAGTTATTCGGTGATATTCCTGATACATTTTTAGAATATTGGACTACTAAATTCCCACTGTTGGTGTACCATACATGGACAGCTATGCAATGTTTATCAAATGAAATCACATTTGTTAAATACTATACCAGCTGTTACAAATTTCCACGTACAGAATTTTCTGATTTGCCTAACTGGCTTTATGAAAATGATCAGCCCATCGCATTTAGCAGCTTACAAAAAGCTCCTAGACGTCCAAATATAGGTACGAGTTGGCGTTACAAAAAACGTGGAAAAACTGTTGAAAACTCTGAACAATAATTTCCCAATGTTACAAAAAGGTAAAACAATAAAATGTATACTTTAAGCTAATAAGTAGAACTATTACAATTACATATACAATTATGGATAACATTAACAATGAAATTAAAATAATATTTTAATATTTGTAACCATAATATAAGAAGTCTGTGATTTTACATTTCTGAGTCCTTTCAAAACAATGTTTTTTTATGAGATCAGCTCCTTTCTCAGCTATCATTGCAACAACAGCGTTTATATTCCCACTTGGCATGGAAGGCATTATTGATGCATCAATCACGTACAATTTATTTAATTTATGCACTCTAAAACATACATAAAAATAATTATTATACAATAAAAGTTATTTTAATAATAATTTATATTTATTGAGTCTCAACTAACTACCTCAATGAATGATCCACTACACTCTTATTATAGATACTTCCCATTTTACATGTTCCCACTGGATGATAAGAAGTTAACGTCATATGTCTAATGTAACATTCCCAATAATGGTCTGATCCAAACTTATAATTTTTGCAACCAGGGAAATGTTTTGTGTTAAACATCGCCCCGAGTTTTGATAATGTTTTGGTTTCAACAAATTTTTTTACCAATTTCATTCCTTGAACTAACACACTAACATCATGTGGTTTTTGTAAATAATTTGGTTGAACAATAATTTCATGATTAATGTCTAACTTCACGTATCCACTGCTTTGAGGATGCAATAGCACTGGTGCTAATGAAATGACTTGTCTTCCCACAAGTGGTTGAAAATATTCTTTCCAAATCTTAAATTGTACAATACATTCAATATTTTAGTTTTACTTGTTTAATGTTTTGGAATATATATAATATTATACTTACTTCATTTTTAAAATTCAAGTGATTGAAGTATGCTGCTCCTGCATCGGATGATACCCCATAAGGTAAAAACATAAATTGCAAATCCGGGGATGACACAGAATAGTTTTTTTTACCTGACGGTAGTTGTAATAAACCAACAGCTTCACATCCTGGATGGGTCCATGTGCCTAAAAATTAGTTTTATCTAATAAAATTGAAAAATAATTATATTTTGGGTATTTTACCAGTTCCTTTAAAAAAGTATTTGTAAATGTTTATTGGCGATATAAAATCTTTAAAAGTTAAGTCCAATGATTTTTCTAAAGTTATCATGTCCAATCCTGTAATAATGTGGTCTTGTAAATTTTCTCCAACTGCTAAATCCGCAATTACAGGGATCTTAAAATTATGATATTATTAAAAAAAAAAAAAAAAAAAAAAATGTTTACTTATTTACTTTTAATGTTTTAAGTTGGTGTGCCGGTCCAATACCGCTCGATAAAAGTATTTTTGCCGTATTCAATGTTCCTGCTGACATGACTACTGACTTAAGTGCATATACTTTATAAACTTGGTCAAACCTGTTGTACATAACTCCATTTGCTTCATAATTATGTTTAAACAGCACCTACTCAAATCAAATAATAATAATCATTTATTAAGTTATTACTAATTTTAATATAATATAAGACTTGGTTGCTCAAATATTTTATGCTGTAATAACCTTTGTAACTTGAGCATTTGTGAGCACAGTTAAGTTTTTTTTTCTTTTTGATTTTAGGTACAGGTGTTCAGCGCTTAATCTAGCTCCTGTTCTTATTGACACAGGTGTCAACGAGAAACTACCACCATCTCGTCTGGAAATATGAAAACCATCGTTGTTCATATCAAATGAAGTATTAAAGTCCAACTCATTGGCTGCCTCAAGTATAGCTGTTGCAATTGGTGTCACATGGGTTGGCTGATGACTGAAGAATTGTTTTTTATTGGGTGATCCTGGTTGTATGGTTTTTATTTTTAATGGTTTTATATTTTTATTATTTATGTTGTGGAATTTTCTCATTTGTATATTAATGTTTGTTTAAAATCAAGACACATAGTGATAAGTTACTTCTAATTCTTACTGTTATATATATTTTTAACATAAACATACTTACTATTATATGTATCAGCTTTTTCATATTTGTTAAAGTAGTAAAGAACATCTTCTTTAGTCCAATCTTGTTCAGATTGCCATGATAAATAATCGGTAGAAATATGCCCTCTTACATGAATATTGAAATTGATGCGACTACTGCCCCCCAAGACTTTTCCTGCAGGCCATTGACTAGACTTGAAAAAACAGGATCATATATGATTGTCTTATGGCATGTATATAAATATGATGATTGAATTCATTATTTATCCAAAAAAAAATTTAATTGTTTATTAATATGCTATGCATTCAATACATTATTTTTCATTGCAAGACATGCATCCAACTGTGACTCTGTTTGGTGTTTCCAATCAATTGGCGACTTTTGGAACATAGATGCGGCAAGAGGTATATCATGTAATAATGATACTTTGGGTCCAGCTTCTATTAATAAGACAGCATGTGCTTTATTTTCTGCTAAACGCGATGCTACTGCAATACCTGCCGTTCCTCCGCCCACTAAAAAATATGTTACTGCGACATTAGAACATGGAACATATTAGAAAATACAATTTAAATGTTCAATACATATAAAAGTTATTGTAGGAAAGATGTACAATATTCATAAGACAAAGTACATATTAATAAAAGTAAACAATTATAATTGTATATAATACGTTTGTCGTTCAGTGTTCACACTAAAAGCTAATGCTACTTTTAAATAGCAAGGGCAATTTTTTTTTATAGTTTCTTAAACAATTTTTATATACATATATATATTTTTTCTTAATACAGAAATGGGAAAAATTTAAGTAAGTTGAAATATACCACCAATGTAATTCTATAGATTATATATCAAACTTAACAGGGGCAGACTGGGACCCAATGGGTCTACTATTAAAAAAATCAACCCTATACTATTATATAATATTTATTAGAGGTAATAATGGTAATATACTAATATTAATTTGTTTGTTAATTTTATTGTACTTTAAATCATAAATCTTAAATAAAATTTAGAGTATAAATGTGATAGATAGATGCATCATTTTTATGTAGGTACAGTGGTACACAATAATTTAAGGAATAATTAATTGTTCAAGTACGGAACTCCTACTTTAAACTAGGGTTTAAACAACCTAAAAAGTATCCAAAAATATCAAAAATGCATTAAAACTTTGCCATTTGACTAAAATATTGTTTTAACAATTTTTGAGCTAACAAAAATACAAACTTAACAAAATAAACAAAATTATGAAGTAACACCAACTGACCAATTACTTGTTACTGATCTGAGTCCGGACCCATATAGCCATTAAACTGTAATTATAAATAAAGACGTTACTGACGTATTGAAATCATAAACAATAATAGGTATACTAATATAGTAAGATTGATAAATTATGTGTCCGAACAAAATGTTTTGAATTAGGTACCAATTAAGTTTAATCTAAAAATGTACATCATTAATAAAAGTGAACTAAAAATTAACAAAATGACCTAATAATTACAATAATTATTGCTCATAAAACATGCGTACCTATTTAAAAATTCCAAAAATCAGAATTTGAATAATTAATATATTATATATAATTGAAGCATAAAATTAGCGTATCTAGCTAACCCTGCATAGTACCCATAAATATACCTTTGGCTGCTCAGTTACAAAATTTACATCATAAAGACATAAAAAAGTTTACTTGACTTACATATTTCAAAAAAAAATACCTTAGCTAAATTAATTTTAGATATAGACCTATAAAGGTATCTTTGGCTGAGCAGTTACAAAATAATATAAATCATAGAAACGTTTGCTCGACATATAGGTATATTTAAAATAAATATCTAAACTAAATTCATTCAATACCCAACAAACATAATATAGTCACCTAAATTAATACTATACAAAATATATATTGTAATATTGTATCCAGTACTTTTTATGGCAAAAAAAAAATCCTGGTTCTATGGAGAGTAAAATAATACAACTCTTTTCTCCATGACATTTTACTTCACAGTTTTCGCGATGACGGCACTACGCCACTACGGCAGTGTTAGCTGTTGACAGTAAAAGTTTGAGCGTTTGAGGCGCCTTTGAGCTTTTTTTTTGGGGGGGAGGTTAAAAACTTTAATAACGTAGACACGTAGTCCATCTATTATTCTATTTTCAGGTCTATTCGAAATGACGCAAAAATTAACGATTATTTTTTAAAAATGAAAATTCCACCAACTTTTATTATATTACTTACTATAAAGTTCTATTGTCAAGATAAATTTATTCAAGATGCATAAAACAAGTCGTTGTCATTGAAAATTATACATTTTTTAATATGATGTATGCAATAGATAGTTACAATTAGATATAGAAACAAATAATTTAATCTACTCAAATTAGTTATGTGGTATAATACTGCTGGGATTCTTTAATAATATTTTTGATCTTACTACAGAACAGTATAAAATATCTATTTTGTGATTTTACTATCTAACGAATTATTTCAGAATGTTAATTCGTAGGTACAAATGCGCAATTAAGGGGGCAAGTTTTTTAATAATATTATTTTCTAAAACATCAACTTTCGGGGTCTGTGCTGCTGATACAATTCTGGCCTCCTCAAGAAAAATGTTCCTAGTTGCACCTATGAGTGTTATATATTATACTTATCTACTAGCTGATCCCACGCACTTTGTGGCCCGTAAAAAATGACAACTATTAAAAAAATTGTGATTGCACAGCTCCTTTGGAGTAACTCGCTGCAGTAAGTGCAACTCAGCCACCTTGGTAGGCAATGTGCGAAAATTCGATTTGATGCAAGCTTGTACCTGATCTGTCCGATTTATCAATGGCAACTAATAATAAAGAAATACTATTTCTACTAATTATTTCTCATTTAACCAATAGCAACCATTTAAAAACAAACATTTCCATCGTAAATCTCAAAATCACTGTTTGAGCACCTCCCCGGGCTTCTATTGGTCGTAGCGTGATGTTAGCCTATAAGCCTCTCTCGATAAATGGACTATCATACACAAAAATAATTTTTCTATTCAAACCAGTAGATTAGCGAGTTTAAACAAACGAACTCTTCAGCTTTATAATATAAAGTATAGATTATCTATTAATTTGTTATATTTCTACTAGGTAACTATACCTAATTAAATATAATTGTATTGAATTATTTAAATTATTTAGTATGAAAGATGAAACTATGAAGTAAGTATATTATTAGTTGTTACCAACCTGTTCAGCTACTGAGTTACCTATACTTATACAAATACTAGTTACTATAGTTAGTAGTAGAGAGTTAATAACTTAATAGATATACTTTCTTCTTTCGTTATAAATTATTTAATGTCAAATAATTATTTACGTACCGACAATGTGATCGAAATATCGGGTTGTGACGTGCTCGTCTCCTATATACTTGTCTAAAATTACGTTCAACCAATAGTCAGTCAGCACGTACGACGCAAAAATATTGACCAGAATAGCGTACGGTATATAGATCAGAGCTTGGTAATACATCGCCGCAAGTCGATTTGGCGGGCGAACAACCACGTGTTGCTTAACGCAGTGAGTACAACTTACTGAGTAGCGAGTACTGACTACTGACTTATAATTTACGACACAAAGGCCATGGCTAATATCTTAAATGATATATTAATATTATGAATTATGATTTATGATTTATAACTTAGGACTCTGTCCGCAGTCGATTAGACTACCGACGTTATCATTTTGTTGTTATCAACAAAATATAATTTTGTTATCTGAAGTTTACGATTAAAGATAGTATGGTTGCCCGTCTGCGCATTAAACATCTAAATAATATTTTATATTTCAAATTTTTAGGTAATATATTTTTTAAAATTTCAAATTAATTAATTTTTACAAAATAGAATATATTATTTTAGTTCTGTGGTATTTGAAAAAAAATTAATTATACTGCATATTGGTTTTTGCTAATTCGCTATACCTATTGGCTATTCCTAATTCCTATGCCTTTTTTCCTTAGATTTATGTATAGTAGGTAACTGCAGACAATAAATAACTAAAAATCAACAATCCTAACAATATGCTATTAACTAACAGATGACGGACGGACACAATGGGGATATTATAACTATATAAGTTGATCGAAACATATTATATGTTAAGAAACCTAAAAAAGTTTAGCGTAAATTTACAATTATTTTTTATGACTATAGATCGTTTTAAGTCAAACTTCTGACAAAATTCACCAAAACAACGAACTTTTGGAAATTATTTATAAAAATTTGGAAAATGAATACAATATTTCCCATAAGTTTTTCTACCTCTAACAAAAAAAATATGATGATTGAGAGGACAGAATCTGTTCTAACCCCTATTAAGTAATTTTGATCCATTGACTACCTATAAGTTCCTAATACTAAAATTGGCTGAGATACAATAGATACAGGCTTATAAGTTTTTAAAATTTGCTGGAATATTCGATTTGTCTTCAGCAAAACTTTGACATATAATGTTCAATCGATTTTTCACTGTTTGTTTTTCTAACTTTCCTAAACGTTCCTACAAGGTTATTCCTAATTTTCGTCAAAATAAACTATTTTTCTAATATTCATGTTAATAACATCATTCCTGATCATCGATTTGTGCGCAGGGGTGTGGCTTTACTACACGACTCAATGGCAGGCGTACAATTATTGCAGTTGATGGTTAACTCGGTGGGGATGACAAACGGGTGTTGTCTGACCGCCTCCAGACGAAAAACAGTCGCCGCTGTAGTTCCTTTTGTAAGTACTCGTTATATGGGTTGGACCGAGGTCAGCGTGTCGCCAAGTTCAACATCTTTCCCGGCGATTAATTGAATAATTAAACAAAAAATAACGATTTTAGTTGTTTTGTTTTAATTCGTTATTAAGGACTTTTAACTTTTCGGTATTACGTATAATTAATATAATGTATATTTAACATGCACAAATAATATTTACAAACATTTTAAGTTATTTATACCATGGGCCTATTAACAGCATTACTATTCTACGTGGTACGTGGTATTGACATAAGTTATTAACATCTACTAACATTGAGATGAACTTGACAATTTATTTGTTGCATTACTTAGCAATGATTGCAGAAACATCAACGATCAACACATGACCTTATGTTAAAGATTTTAATGCCAACCTATTGTCCTAGGGGTAATCGAGCAAACAACGACTTTGCAACATCGCCTCTTTTATTTTAAAACTTACTCTGTAAGCTACTTCCAAACTGTGTTCCCTAATAAGCACAGAAATATTGTCTGAAATCTATTGGTGAAAAGTTTTGAAACGTTCCTTTGACTATGAATGAACTACATTTTCAACTATTATAATTTAATTAGACATTCATCTTATTAAAGTATAATTTATAATAACCTATAAATGAATTAAATGATATTAACAACAGACATCAAAATATTTACAAATATAAATCATTAATCAAGTACAACAGGTTAGGGCTAATAAATTAAGGTAAAGACAATATATTATTCAAAATTGTTTATTAATGTACATAATAATTTGTGGTATAAAAATCTACCAGTATATAAATATAATAAAATTGTTATCCTCAGTTTATATCATAAACCTACTGCCATAATATACAAATGTATAGATTCTAAATATTATTCAAGTCATCATTAAATAACATTTTACAAACTCAATGTACTTCCCCGTGAACACGGGTCACTGAATATGATTTTACTTGGTGTATCTTATATAAAATGCTAATAGCAGCGTTATTATTTTTACATACAATATAAAAGTTATTTTGCTAAGGAATGGAAATGCCCATAAAGAATAATCAAAATAAAATTCTCCTGTGGTGAAGATGTAGTTCACCCAACTTGAGTGAAAAAAATTACATTTAACTAATACAAATACATAGATAGTTTCACCAAAGTTCATTAAATCATTTAAGTTGATACTAACAGATATAAAATATTATCCATGGATACTGGATAATTATTTAAACAATATAAATCTTCATGGTTCAAAGATTACTAACTGTGCAGTGGCACCTCTCTCTAATCAGTCAAATATGTTGTCTCTAAAAGTATTTTATACAATATTCAATTTTAAAATAAGGTTACCTATGATTAATTAATAACCTAATTAAAATAGCTACCTATAAATAATAATTTAGAAATATAATATAATATGTCTCTATATAACTTGGGTAAAGTTTTTAAATCGTAAAAACAAGTTATATTTTCAATTAAAATTATAAAACAGGAAGACGTTTAAGGTGATATGTCTACACTAATAGTAACAAATATAGTATTTTAATTGCATAGAAATTATATAATATTAAATCTTAAAATTCCAAAAATAAATTTGAGTAATATCATAGTTAATTGTGGTTATTAAAATAATATATAAAATTCATAAGGCTGATTCCAATCCGTATCAATTTATAATGTATAGGTGAGATAAAGATAGTGTCAGCTATACAGTTAAAATTGTAAACTAATTTTAAGTTAAAACTTAAGAGCAAGGAGTGAATACATTTACAATTGGTGTTTTCTTTGTTATAGCCTAACATTGACAGATTTAGTAAGATACAAATAAGATTACAATTTTTTTTTTGATTTGAATTTTAAAACTCACAGAAACAAAAAAGGAACATAATAATTGTCTCTTTTTGATTGGATGGAACAAATGTTATTTTATTTTACAATTAGGGCAAGTACAACTAATTTAATTCTTAAAAAGAATAAATTAATTTAATCATTGAGACCTTGTCTTTTTTCTTCTTCTAACATGGCATCTAATTCATCAGTTAAATTGGCTAACATATTTCCAATATCATTTAGAACATCTGCTGGCTCCTTTTTCCCACTGTTATAAAAATATAAGATTAACATTACATATAAATTATATTTTGCATCTAAATCAATGTTTATATGCACGTAATAACATGTTATAACAGAAAGAACTGACAAATATAATTAACAATGAAAAAAACATTGTAATAGTCAAAGTATAATAATGTACATGTTAACATTTCAATAGTAATAATAAAAATAAAATGTAGTGATGCTTGTCCATATCAAAATACTATATTTTGGTTTGGTTTGGTTGGGTTAAGTTCAAAAATCAAACAGTTCATAGCATCAATAATATTAATAAAATATCTATTGGGGATCAAAATTTATTACACAGTTAATTAAATTTGTTGGGTTTTTCAGTTATAGCGTATAAAAACTATAAAATATCAATATTTGTTTTTACCTTGGAGGCATTAGCGAAAATTGACTTGTTGTTGAGTGCATTGAATAACTTGAAGTTGTATAATGAGATCCTTCGGGAAGTATAGGTTGAATTAATTCTAAAATCGAACATAGTGAAAAATGTTATTTTAACTGACAAATAACAAATACAAACTATAGACTAACCATTTGTAGATCTGATCGTCCTCTGTTTAATTGTGCCAGCATTTTCATTGGCAAATGGAATAGTATCTGATTCAGTACTTGAATTTGACTATAATATTTATCATAATTATTATTATTATACTATTTATATATTTTTATTATTTTTATTTAATTTACTTTAAAGCTTGCATTTGATCCAATATGATCCTCCAAGTTATGTTTAGGAGACATATTGTCTGTAGTCCATTTTCCCAAAGATTTAGATTGTAACGTTGGAATACAATGTAGATCAGCAACAACAGTTACTTGATGACACTTTTTATTATCTTCACAAGACTGTTGACGTTTAGGTGGTGATGGTGGTCTACGTTTCAATGTATTTAATCCTGAACAGTCTTCTCTGAAAACAAAAATACATATTTTTTTTTTTTATGTGAATATTTGAAAAAAACAATTTAGTATAATTTTTTGATCTTACATATTTTGATGAGTAAATAAAGCGGGGACTTTAGCTACTAATCTTGGCTTAACTAGTCCTCTTGGTCTAGGTAATGTACCACCACATTCATGAAGAATAGACGTCTCATTTGTTGGAGTTAAATCACCATCTTCAAAACTTTTTTGCTGATGTCTCCACTGCGGAGGACCAACAAAGCTACTTGTGCCTCCAGTCGTTGAATTTATATTTTCATGTAGACTTTCCAATGATTTACCACGATGTGTTCCTCTAAGCTAAAATTATATTAAATATTAATAAATAAACATTTAACTAGAATATGATTTAGAAAAAACAAAGGGGGAAATAATAATTCTTTACCGATTCCTGAAATTCGAGTGTCCAGTTCGAATCCGGAGTAGGTCTAGGGGACTTAGTAAATTGACAAAAGCTCAGAAATTGATAAAAAGCAACAAGACATGATGATAGCAAATAATAATTTATAAAATAAATGTATACCTTGATGGGAACAATATCTGTTTGGCAATATAGTTGTTTGCTACTCTCTAATTCCCAAGGTTGATGAAAGCTGTGATACGTGGCATGAACGCGTGGCAAATCAAGTTCAACACTGCCCGTACCGCAACTTATGTTAGTGATACTCGTTCCACATCCAGAACTGCTGCTTACAATGCTTAATGGCGACTCGATGCAGGCCTTTTGGATGCAATATACGGTTTAAATAAAAATGAATGCAAATTGAAAGCATTGTAAAAAATAAAAAAGTAAATATGCAAACTAAAATATGCACAACATGCTTTTACAAGAAACAAAATTCAAAGAAACGAGCGATAATTTGTAGTACTTACATCCCTATTTTCATAATTCATAGTGCCACATTGTTTACTAAATAAATAAAATTAAAAAAATTTGGCCACTAAAAATTGTATAAGAAAATAAAAAGCTAAGGGATATTAATCAAATTAAAAAACAAAAATGGGAAATGCAGTGCATGTTATTATATTATACTTATATTTAAGAATATTTAATCCGGGCAAAAATTGTTTTTATGTGAAGTTATTAGGTGTATGAACAGACACAGCTAATTAAATATTTTAAATTTAGTAGTTATAACTTATAACTCATTTACAATGATATCAACCAATGAAGTTTTGACAAAATTGAATATTCTCAGAAAAAATATAGCATATAAACCAACTAGAACAATGGTATTCGTTAAAATTTCAATATATTTGTTTTTAGTGAAAAATAAATGATTGTTTTTATTTTATAAGAGCTACAAAATTACAAAGTAGTGGTAAAATGTCAGTGGATATCTACATAGTGATATAACTAATTGCTAAATGAAAATAATTTTTTTTAAATAATTTGAAGTTTAATATTAATTGTAAATGTTTTTTTTTTCTAAAGATAAATTGAGTTTTGCCTTTTTTTATAATTAAAAACATTTTTAATACTAATTTTTTTAATTTATAATTTTTTACTCACTTGAGTTTGAATAATATATGGAGAATGAGGAACAAATGATTTTCCAGCCTTAATATCTTTTACTCTTTTAATTGCTAATATTAATCTTTTTTGATGCCCAAGTTTGACTATTCCAATATCTTCTAAGTCTTCCCACGTCAACTGAGTTACATCATCTATCGTGGAATAACCTTGAGCTTCTAACGCTGATCCATATTCTTCAAGTCTTAGTAATCTAAGCCATTCGTCTAATGATCCCTAAATAATTTCATTCACAATATTAATAATAAAATAAATAAAGCACAAATGTACAACAAACAATACTTACAGGAATGTAGTCTAATAATCCATCAGATATATTCAATAAGCCAATTTCTGCTTTTAATTTCTTTCTATGATTCGGTTTCTTTACACCAATAGCAGTTAAATCCTATAAATTAAAAATAAAAATAAAATAAGTATATAGGTAAATAAAATGTTCTATTGACTATTTTTTCCAATTTAATTTATTGAAACCAATTATTTCAAAAAGTTATTGAAAATTGTTTAGAGTTAAAATGAAATAATTATTTGTAACTTTATATAAATGAAGAAAAATAAAATAAATAAATATACTATTTCTATTACTGACATTTGGTATTTTTAACTTTTTTAAATATGAAATATATAAATTAACTTACTTCTGGTGTCATTTTTGAAACTGTTCTCATATCATATCCAGCAGATATGAACAATGGTAAATATTCTTCTAGATGTAGATCAACTAACCAACTGTACATTATATCTTTATCCTATGAATAAATCCAAATTAATATCAATATTAGTACTTTATCCAAATCAAATACATACTGGAACTCCTTGATTGAGAAGTCTTTCCACCCTAGTAGACGGACTAAGTTCTGGATGCCAATGAGTGTTTCCTCGGAGATGACAACCTGAAGCACGACCACTATCTAAACTTGCAGTTGAGTGACGAGATCCTGAACCAGAACCAGATGAACCAGGACTATCACGACCAGGACTTTGGGTCATATCAATTCCTTGATCTTCCTGAAGTGATAATTGGTGGTAATACATCTTCATATTTCCACTGGGGTGAGAATACTAAGCACAAAACATAATATTTATATGAATAGAAAATGAAGGTTACAAATTATATTAAAATATTGATTTTATTTACCGAAGTAGATCCAGGAAATGTGAAAGCTGGATGACTGAATTGTGACGATGGTGATTTATTTCCAATTGGGCAATAAGTATCTGATCCATCGTAGATATCTAGTATTACAAAATAAATTATTCTTAACTTTAAAATACATTAGTTAAAAATGTAAAATAATTATTTTGGTTTTTGATTACAAAAAAATGTAAAGATATGCAGAATATAATTTACTTAAACATTTAAAAACATGTCATTATGTAAAGTTTAAAATTAATGGTAGATCATTAAGCTTCTTGACAGAAACTCAACTAATTACAACGCTTTAATGTACACTGTTTTTGCGTAATTTTAATGCTTTTTTTAATAGATTTTTGAAAATGCAGTTTTTTGTTCTATAATGTTGTTAACATGTTTTGTCATGGTTTAACTTTCAACAGCTTTTCAACAAAATTGTTGTAAATTTTTTTGAATTATACCAAGTTGGAATAACCTTGTATTTAAATCTTAACAGAATGTGATTTTTAATGCAATGATTTATTACAACATACTAGTATGCTGAGCAGAGGTGAACAAGCAAATGGCAAACACCTGGTTTTTGTATCCTATTAAGATATTATTTTATTTTTTAACAAATTCAAAAATTTTATCAAAAATTAAGATTTCAGAATACTATTTGTTTGTGTCTAGAACTAACCTTACTTATGCGGCTAGCTTTAGTATTAAAGTTAATTTACATTTAATACAACTTAAATTTAAGAATATTATTCGTGTTTGTATGTTGACTTTTTTACAATATTCAAATTTTAAAGCGAGATTTGAGCGTTTTTAAATTATAATATTTTACATACTTATAACTTGTATAAAAATAGAAATATTTTAAAAACGCCAACGCACTAACACAGCTAACATTTTTAACTTCACGTTTGATAATAGGTAAATTTACACAAATATTAAAGCTAAAGATACGAGTTTGGTTCTGCTGAACGCAAATTTCCTATGTAGCGCGTGAGTGTCAAGGATTGAAAACAAAATGTGTGTGCTGACATCATCTTAAATGTTTAACCTATGCATATAGGAATAGGGTATTATGAAACTTTTAGAGTACCTATATTTGTCTAGTAATATGATCAGTTTTCATAAAAAGATATGGAAAGTAGTCCAAAGGTATCCAAACAAACAAATTATAGATTAATGTACAAAAAATATAATTATTTCGGATAATTTTACCTGGTTTGATACAAGTATTTGGATCTAGAAATGCGTCATCACTGGAGCTACTATATCCTGTTGATCCAAAGCTACTACCTGAATGTCGGCATGCAACTGAATCTGGAATGGCTGGTGGAGGGACTTTCTTTACTTGAGGAACATTTTTCTGAGTTTTGTTCATACTGCTAACTGTAACATCAATACATCAAATAAGTTTAGTAAAAAATATTTTTTTACAAAATACGTTTTATAATAACACATAATATTCCATGTATATCTACTGTAGTCATAAAAGATTTTAAAAGGTTCAGCGTCCTATTAAACAATGGCTCTGATTTTACAAAAGCCAGCTACTACTTATTAGGAACTCAAGCGCTTGTCAGGGGGAGTTATGTTGTCGAGCCTCATAGAACGAAGTCAAAAGCTTTTGGAGGGTAGTTCAAGGATGTAAAAAATCACTATTCACATAAGCAAAAAAACCCTGATTTATTTATATGGTTAAACAATAATGTTATTTCACTGTATTTAGAAAAATAATAATCAATAACTATCTTATAATTATTAAATTAATTACTCTTTGGTTTGAAAATTACACAATTTATCTGTAAAATAACGGCATTACAATTTAACGGTACATAATAATATAATTAATATTCCATTTATTATTTTCCGTTTACATTAAGTATATTAATTATACGTAAATTTATCTACAACTTATACGACTAAAGATGAACAAAATTTAAATATAAATAGTAAGTACCTAATATTTGTCGAAAAGAAAAACGGACATGTGTTCTATAACACTTTAACATTATTAGACCACTGAGAATACATTTTGTATTAATAAACATATTTTCTTTATAATATTACATATTATAATTTATATTTTGCGTAACTATAAGTAGGTAGAAAAGTATTGTAATTCAAAATTATGGATAGATCTATTAGATCGACATATTTTTTAAAATAACGCTTAAATACTATGTTTAATGACCTTGATTTGATTTTCTGAACAGATTTGAACATATGCAAGACCTATATATAGTATAATATATAATATATAATATACAAAACCAGTTTTCTTAAATTGGAAATTTGCGTGGTTGCGAATACAACTAAAATGTAGGTGTTGCACCTTTGTAGAAGAACAAAAAACATACGTGGGAAGCAATATATAATATTCTGTCAATAATTTTTTTTTATATTGAAGTCCGCTAAATTGTAATATGCACTAATGCAAAATAATAAATAACTTTACGAAAATAAAAAACGTATAAAATTGTAGAAAACCCTATAAACGATAAAAACCTAAGCAATCAGCATAAATGTATACTTTGAATACTATTTAAATAGTATTTTTAACGATCCGGTTATACAACGTTAACAATCTATAAATATAAATTATAATATAAAGTACATGGTAACTATGAATGTTTGATAAGAGACAAGATCTTAAACTTTTAGAATACATCCATAACAGTATCCTGCGTTAAACATTATACAAAACAGATGTTAATTTTGATTTTAAAACGAAGGGTGACACGTGGTAAGTAGATGCTCAATAAAAATGTATTACCTCTACAACTTATGAAACCAAAAACGCTCCATATGTAAAGTATATTCGTTATATATTGAATCTAAAATAACATCTTTTTTATAGTGATAAATTGAATAATAAATAAAAAAAGAACCTATTATACAAGATCCACGTAAAGTAAGTAAAAATTAAGTAAATGGTATTATATAGTAGTACATCCATAATATCGGTACTTATATCTAAACCACAACCAATTAAAAATATAGCAACGAAAATGTTAATAATGTACTATATATAATAAACTATAGAATACCAATACATACTATAGAGTACAAAAATTATATTTTAGTAAATAACGGTCTCTAAATAAAACATTTTGGTAATTAAGGGATAATTTAGTTAATATATAGGTATACATGATGTCTGACTCAAGTTATTCATATAAATCAAGACATCAAGTACCTGAAATGTATAGGTAAATACCTATTACAATATACTATATTAAAATATTATTCAAATAACAATATAAAAAATCTGCGGCCAAGTTTGATTTGAGATTAAGTACCTACATTTAGTTATAAACCTAGTGATAATGAGAATTATTTTTAAAAGTGAAATGGTAATTTAAAATATTAACTGTATAAATGAAAACGTACTAAAGTGTATATTAGAAAATATTAAAACAATAAATCGTTTTTTGTAATAATTGTTTTTAACAATAACATCATGATTGGACGATATCATAATGCTAATTTAGATATTTTGATTGCAAAACAGTTTTAATTATCATTTCTAAAAAATTATCAATAATTTTAAGTATGTACATAATTAACAGATGCGTATTTATATTTGCAATATTTAACTTTTATTTAGAAAAGGCAATTTTAAATTAATTATGCACATTTTTATTTTCTAGTCAATAATAAACAGAAACGAAATATGAAAACGTATTATATTCTTAAGGGGACGTCACATTTGCATAATATGATGTATCCGTTTACAAACGTACAACATTGCAAATTTTTGTCCAGAGGAACAAATTTTCTGATGTTAGTTTTAATTTTAGAATGAATTGTTCTATAATCAAATTTTAAGGCGTAAAACATAAAAAACATATTCTGCACGTCGGTTTTTTAATTTTCAAACGAGTTTAAATGAGTGTTTTTAATAAATCGTAATAATTTAAGATTAAATAATAAAAAAAAACTTACTCATATCTCGCTTAAAAATTTAAATACCATAAAAACAGCTTTACAAACACATGCTATTCTTAGGGTTTGATAATAGATCGATTCACTACAATATTAAAGCTAACAACACAAGATTGGCGAATGACCAGGACGGTTAATAGGACCTTAATATTAACTAAAATTTAAGAGAATCAAGATACACCAGGATCAGGTACTGGTCACCAAAAGATTCATGAACATCACACTTTTAATAGTATATTATGTAAGCACAGGCAGCAAATGTATTATTTTCAATTTTATAATAATTATTAATGTACATTTAGACTCATTAAAATAAATTACAATTAAGTTAGGTATTAATGACCATTATAATTATTGAAAACATTTTACAATCTAAATAATGCCATTGAACTGTTGCTGTAACAATAATATCAAAAATATTCAATACACTTTAAAGAAATTGTATTAGATTATATTTGCATTTGTATGCATGTCGTCAAAATATCTAAATCAAAAATAACATGTTTTTATTTATTTACAAACCAAATATAACAAATAGGTTGAAGTTATAAGTATTTAAATATTATTAGAAAAAAAATACATAAAATTCATCATACGTTTTCGGGATTTGAATATTTGATACAAGAGCATAATATTATGATTATTCATCTATTTAATAACCAAAACACTAGGTAATTATATTGATTAGTCATTAGAACATAACATTATGGTAAAAAAGTGTTGAAACTATTATTAATTTATTTGTAATGACTAAACACCAACGCAGTATTCAATGATATGAAGTCGTATATTAAAATAATATGTGTAGTCTACTACACACAATTAAAATGATTGCTTGGTTGATATGAGGGGAACAGAAAAGACGGAAACACGAGTATGTTTGGACAATGGGCACACACGATTAAATACAATAATATGAATTATTATTAAAGCCTATTCCGTATAATCGAACTACCTATAATTTTTTTGTTTTCAGTTGAGTTCTCAAGTTTAATTCATTTGATTTGAATACGTGTCGTACGTCCGGGTACATTATTTAAATCATAGGTACCTACGTGTACATTATATAATATTATACCTGGTGAACTGTTTGTTTGAACTATTCAATTGACTTTCATCGTTATTACGGGTTAACATATTATATCATACCTACTATTATACCAAATCCTAAAAACTAGAAAAATCTATTATATTCTATTGTTTTGTTTTATTCTTGTTCTTTATTCACTTACTATTCAATAAATTTTTCCAACTTCCACTCAGCGCTCTCAGATATTTGGTAAACCCCTTTGGTTCTGCAGACTCATGAGACAAAATCGAACCACTTATTGAAGACCCAGCTAAATTTCCGTCAGATCGGCTTCTGAACATTGACGTAAATGGTCTTCTGATCTTACTAGAATCTTCAACATATTCGGTCTCGACTAAAACGATATCGTTGTCTTCGAATAAACTGTCGAAACTCTCATAAGTGGTATCCATCATGCTCTCTTTTTTGCTATTGCGGCGGACGGATGGAAATTTTCTCATAAATCCAAAAGTTGATTTTCTGTCTTCAGAGCTTGAACGATCTAATATTCGTTTGCCAGGTGGTAAGGGTGGATGTGCCCATAAACTGTTTCGTATATCAGACATGATGATCAAATTTTCAAATAAAATACATCCGCTTGACTCGTTTGAACTAAATGTATAAACAATATATGGTCGAAATAAGAAGAGAACTACATACAACATACATTATAGGAAATTGTATGAAATTAAGACAAACATTATAGTAGTAAAAAATAGTTGAAAAGCATGCACTCGATAGTGGCACAAGGGCAATTCCGTGACCCATTATAGAAGACAAAACATATAGGGACTTTTGAATATAATAATATCAATATTTATCAACAACAGATAGTGATTTTTAATTATGTATTTATTTATCAAAGCACTTACTACAGAGATAAAGTTGTATAGGTATTAGATGATATTATGTACTTTGATAAGTAAAATTATAAAAATATATATATACAGTATACACACACGTATATATAATAATTGTTATAAGTTATAACTATATCTATAAAACTATGCAGTTTATTAACTTGGTTGTTTTCATACCTAATTACATATTAAGAATATGAAATAAAAAACAGCCCATAACAAGTTATAATGTTATATAGTTAAAATTTAAAAAAAACTATTCTATGAACACGTAGAAAAAATATAATTTAATGAGTCGTTATAGTACGTAGTAGTTACTACAGTTGTACTATAGGTCGATACAATAAATTGGTGTAACTTAGTATGTAGGGTATGTAAGACGTAGGTACCTACGTTTTATATAATTGACAAATAACCATGGATTGCGAGAAATAAAAATATGAAATAGTACCTACCTACAGTAGGTCTGTAGAATATGAAATAATTTAATATTTTTCCTAGTTCCATTAAGTGATATTGAACTTCTATAATTTTTCCTTGAAACCAGATGAAATAACAAATGTGACCAAGATGAATGATAGGTTAAAAGATAATGTTGTACGTTTGTTTTACAGTAGTCTACAGGTTCTTGACATTACATTCCTTGCCTATTACGGAAAGGAATGTTTTGACACGAAATCACGTATAATCTCAAACACCCGCACACAGACGACGATTACTATAACTAGCAAGTATCGAAAATATAGGTAGTAAACAATATTTAAAAAAAAAAATGTAAACCAACGTATTTTATGTAAATTAAGTTTTCGTATTTAAAATAAATTAGCTACGGAAAATATGCAGAAAAAACATAATACCATTGTTAATATTACACATAGTACTATGATCAATGATAATATTGATAATAACCTATTAATTATAATATTAAATTTAAAAGACTAATTTGTAACAATTTATTAGGCAATTTGTAGCATAAATACTGCAATTATGCAGTATTCCATAATACTACATGACTTGTTATGTCTATTAAACCACCCACATTTGTTTATGATATCAATCTGGGGTGTATTACGAAGGGTATAATTTCTGGGGGGAAAATATTAGATCCAGGAAGGGACGTGTTATTTTCCCGCCTTTACATACTGAAAAAGTATTGTTATTTGTTACCAATAAACCAAGCCAGATGTTAACGAAGTAATAGTTAACGCATACTGCAATATGAAAGAAATGATTAAATCTATATAATAAATAAAATATATTATCAAATCAACAGATACTATTTCACAGACAATAGAAAACAAAATCAAATTTAAAATCATCAATCGAAATAAATTGGCTAAGGGGGAATAGTTTTACAAAATTAAACAATAGCTATAAATGCTATAAAATAGCTTTATATACGTCATTTGATAAATGCAATAAATACAAAAGCAATTAATAATTTAAGCCAACGAGTATTGTTTTAATATTCATACATAGAAATATGAAGTATTAATGATAACTATTTATAATAAGTAATAACCGTATTACATTAATAATTAGTTGATACGAATAATGAAAAAAATATAACAAAGTACCTACAATTAATTTTTATAAAATATGAAAAACAACAACAGTAAATTACAGCCGCGGCCACTTACGTTTGAACTTTAATAATAAAACAACGCACAGAAACCGCATAGAAAAAAACTGTCTGACATACAGTTCGTTTAACACTATAACGAATGCTAAGTACACATACAGATTTAACGTAAAAAATATGGTATGAACAACCACCAACGAACTTCAACGTACACACGGCAACTGGTAACAGTAACACAAAACCCACGCGGACCCCGAACAAGAACAACCAGCGACATCTATAGTAGTTTCACATAAATTGCAGCATTTGCAGCATGTAATAATATTATAATATTCCTACACGTTCCTACAAATATAATTACATATTAACTGAACTAAATGTAAGCATACAATAATAGTAATAAATGTACAAATACATATTACATAAAAATATACATACCTATATAAGCACATAAGTAATCTTAAAACAAAATGTGTTTATAATAATGTTAGAATTTTTAGCACAATATTATTTGTACGTATATATCTTAATTATGTTTACCATACTTTTTTTAAAGTGCAAACTGCTTATAATTATTTGTGGTGACACACCAGTTGATTGTACTAGTTCTTATATTATAGAATTTACCGAGATTAATTGGTAAAAGTCCTAATTCAGATACTGCGCAAGGACAGTTATTACAATTTAGATTCTATTGATATTAATTTACTTTTATCGTAACATATACAAAACTACATAATAATAAATTATTTTAAAATATCTCCGTATACCAATGTAATAGGTACTTAGAACAATACGAAGAGCAGAAAAGTATCAAGGTATTGTGTATTATTATAACTAGCACATCGGTTCACAATTTAATTATTATTATTACAATAATAATTAATAACGAATTCAAGCGTTGAAGTTTGGAAACTTAGATTTTATTTTTGGTATATGTAAATGCATAACAGATGAAAGTAGCTTATAGCGCCAGGCTGCAGGTACAATAAATGTGGGTAGCCCAGGAATTTCACAACACACCATATGGTCGTCATCTTGTTTCTCCCCTTCCCTTCTCTTCCCCACAAACTCTGATTTAAGTTTAACGATTTATGCACACTTTAGGCAAAACAATGACCTTGTATATAAACAAAGATGATCATTAATGAGTTTCTTTCAAGTTAATCATTAAAACTATTGAAATAGAACAATTTTTTAAAGATAAACAAATAAAATAAGTACACCCGGAAATAGTAAACGTAGACAATATTTTTTAAAAATATATAAAAATAAAAATTACTATGAAATTGATTTATAACTCGTATAAATCTGCGGTATAAAAATTAAGTTAGTTATACGATTAGTAAAACATAATTACATTATAGAAAATATGAAAATTATACCATAATATAGGATATAGAATAAAGAGAGTTGATAACAATTTCCCAAGTGAAAATCAGGTGTCTATTATACTATTGTCGATAGATATTATTTCAGCAGTATTTTACTGATTAGCTTCACTTTCACGTTTCTAGCATTGTATTAGCGCGACTCTCTTTTTGGTTGTATACAATCAATTTTATTTTTAACAATTGATATTAATAGGGCTTAAAATTGATAACTAACTACCTATATACTCTTAACAGTAAAATTCAAAGGGTAAAACCAAAATGTTTTTTTTTGTTATTTTTTAGAAGGAATTATTTTCATAAATGTACAAATTATTACAATTTTAACACTTACCTATATATATACATTTTGTATTTATGCTTCACTCGAAGTTAACTTGGTAAATAGGTATCCTAAGCTTAGGGAATAGGGATTAGAAGAATCCCTACCTACGAATCACATCTGAAATCCTTGCCGAAATAAAGTACCTACTACGACAGTATACATTATCGTGTATTTTTTTTTATTTTTTTTTTAATGCTCTATATCTGAAAGTAAGCACGGTAGAGTCCATAGCATATATTATTGTCCCGTAGGGAAAGTATTCACACAAAAACCTCGTTTTACGTGACCGGCCTAGTTGCCACAAACGAAATGGGGATGTGTATATATATTCATCAACACGTTTCCACAATTCGTGCACATCATAATATTATTGCCAATTTGAGTTATCCTTAAAATGAGTTTAAAATATTTTAACATTGCACCAAGGAATAAAAACAAGATTGGTTTAACGTTTAACCTAAGACGATAAGGAGTTTCCGATCTTTAATGTACAATACATAACTTTTTTTAATACTCTTAAGCTTATAGCCCTATATATACTCAAAACTTTACAGAAAAAAAACCCAATTGTATAAAACCGGTGCGCGTTCCATAATTTTTTCTAAATCAGCATTGAGAACGTGATATATAATATGTAAGCTGATATGATTTTATTAGTTTCAAGAACAGTAAAACCAACCATGTTTAACGAGTCAAATAATCTTTTACACGATAACTAATATACATTAGAAGTTAATAAAAATTACAAAAATAAGTAGAAATGTAATTAAATATCATCGAGTATTACATATATATGATATACAATAAAATATAAAATATCTCACAGCGTGTAGTTTCATTGATATGATTCTTTTATTTAATTTCGTGTTCAAGAGCTAAATTTTAATATTTAAACTTTAAAGTATTATTTTGTTTACCTAAACCAAATTATAAAAACCGTTATCCATAGGTACGTGTTATTTAAAATTCTGAGGTGGTCAATTTAAGTGGAATTATTAATTCATATTAACCATATTAACTATACTAATCTATACGAATTTTAATGGTTTGGCAGAAATTAGATCGATGAACCCATAATAGTTGGAGGGCGGGTATATGTATTTGAGGGCAATGACATTGCGACAACCTGTATATGATGGGTTGGTAGGTAGGTATATAATTTAGTGTCTCGCACGAAGACTGATTATTTAATATTTTAAGGAGATGTAATTCATGTACCTCAACCCTTTTAATATCCCTATGGAACAAACTCAGTTAAATACTTACCAATAATATCTATATTCTATTTCCATAAAGTCACCTAACTTTATATAGGTATCATATCAATTTTTTTTTATTAAAACAAAATAAAGTAAAATTTTTTAATTTTTAAAATAATAGATACCATGCGATTTTTAAAGTGTTCAAACTATGTTTAAGTTTATCAACATTTTAAGATCTAACAATATTATTGGTTAAAAGTTAAACGACCGGTAGGTAACGTCTTTACAGTTCGATCCATATAGGGCTACTCGTCCAACATGTCCTAGACTACCTGAAATGCATTACCTACCCGAACACTGGTACCAACTTTCTTTACGGAGATAAAGATAACACATCACAAAATTAAAATAAGAAATACAATATTATATTATGTATACAGTATACCTATGATTGTTTATAAAATTAAAAAATAATTTGTTATAACTTATAATTTCGTGATTTTACATTCTTCTAAAGTTATAATTTAATGAAAAATAAATAATAATAAACCTAAATCTAAAAACGTGTTTTTTTTTATATCATTGGAGTTTAACTTATACCTGTTGACTCTGAAATATATAATTAATTAGTACATTTTGGATAAATTAAATTGTTTTATTATCTTAGTTTAATGCATATACAATTGAAAAAATTGTATTTGATCGTGCGCTTATTTTTATCAATTTTAACCAAGGTCTATACAACAATAATAAAGCACTTAAAATATAATGACGTTTAGACAGTCTATAATGTTGAAACATACTATTTTATTTGACTAGCTAAGAGTTTAGAGTTGTAATAAAAAACAACTAATAAACCACATATTTTTGTCACAAGTCATAACGTTTAATTATCTATTGGCCATTGCATAATACAAATCGTTTTTTTAATGTTTTAAATATTATATTTTAGTATTAAAATATTGTTTCTAAATTAAAGAAAAAACGAGATATGTTATTTTGGAAAACGATTTAAGCTGATTTTTTTATCTAATGATTTACAATTCAGATAATAGATAGATAGATAGAAGAAGTATAATAATACAAGTATAAGACTACTATAGCGTAGTACTTTATATATAAAGTATAGTCTGTATAATTCACTTGTATACGGATAGCTTAATATTTTCATACTTCGATGATTGGTCAAGCTGGATACCTGTAAGTTATTTTTTGGTTATAGGTCAAAATAATTGAACCCTTACGCTTTGTTAGGTCTACATTAGCCTTAGAACCGTAGCTGAAATAAATTATTATTATTATTAAAATATATTATAAAATGAATTAATACATTTTATAGTACTTAAAATTCCCGTTAAAATCTTACCTATTTGAATTGGTAATTTATTAAAACTTTAAAAAACACATGGGTACCTTTGTACTTTTCAGCCTCTAATCAACTTCTTGGATATTAAACTTTTATTATATTTTCTGATAAAACTTAATTATAACATAGTAACACTATATTTATATAATAATAATTCAAATATATATATAATATTATATTATATAAATGAGGTTAAAAAAAAAAATTATAGATAACCCCAATACGTAATAATTGATCGATAAAATATGATATTTTCTAAAATTAAAATAATATTAATATTATTAGTTATTACCAAAATAAAAAATTAACTTGAAAAGACATACAATAATTTTTACGATGTAAGTAAGAATAACGTGGGTTATAGCCTATAGGAATAGGAATCCTGTCTTCAAGTAATAACATTAACATAGTTGTACACTCCACAAAAAACACACTAAATAATAAATTATTAATTTAGTTTCATAGCTACCAATAATTAGACTAGGTAGAAAAAAAATGAAATATTACTAGGTATATGCATGAGGATTTGTATCTAGACAAACCTTACGTTACGGCCAACTATCACGAAATTTCGTTGTATATAAGAATATAACTTTGTAAGTACAATATGAATTGGACGAATTATTGCGATGGTATGTACTTACATAGTATATACCACTATATAGGTAAAAAAATAAAAATTACAGATATCTTTAGTACCTTTTTAGTATATTTAGTATTTTGTTTTTTAATTGTATAGATTATGAGTCATAACAAATAATCTACAGACTAAAAAATATGCTTTTAAAAATAAAATAATGTTAAATGATAACAACCAATTTTACTCGGAAGATGAAACGAAATCATTGTAGAGCTAAATAGATAGAATGCTCTTTTACTTAAAATGGTATACTATAAAATGATTGCAGCACAGTCTATACTAAAAATATATAAAAACTGCTAGAAAGGATTGGAAGGATGTATAAACAATTATTATAGTACCTATACAAGCAAAAAAGGCCTCAAAATCCGATGATAGATATGAATATACAGTTTAGTGAATTAATTAGGTAAGGAATATAATAAGGTATAAATATGAAGTAATTCATAACAATTGGAATTTGATGCTTCAAAAATAATAAAACTGTAATGTATGTACCATCTATTCATCAAAATAAAAAATGAATGATTTCATAGAAATTGACATATTTAAATCTGTATTCAAATATTATAGTCATTACATACTACATATTACACAACATTATTAAATATTAAAAAAATGGTTATTAATTAAAGTAAATAAAATAAACCAAAACTACGAATAAATTCAAATAACCACATTTGAATAATTTTATAAATTTAAATAAATGCCATACCAAACGTCATATTTATTTTAACTTAAATATATATGTTTTTATTTATAAACCTAGCTTATATTATGTTGTTAATATGTTTTTAATTAATGATTACTTTTAATTATTATTATTATTACAATATTTAAAGGATAACTTATTGTTAATATACTATACAAATCTATTAATGCAATGAATTGTAACAAAACTTAAACTGTGCCACAGGTTATGGAACCAGACCACACACGTAGTCATTAATAATTTATACATTAATAAATATCGGAATATATAATATAAATCAAAATAAATAAGTAATAACAATATATTATTTCAAATTAAAAATCAGAGATTTCATTCAGTAGTACAATAGATTTTGAGTGTACCTCGTCACTACTGGATGTGTTAAATATGAAAAAAATTTAAAAAAGACTGAGCGGAGACGGTGGTCGTCTCTATGAATATTATAAATTAGTGGGGCAGAACTACGATTTATTTTCGGAGTGGGATGATCACCCTCATATTCGTTCTTTCCTTTTTAGTAAAAATGTTTAGTTTCGTTAATTTTAATATTATAATTTATAGTCAATCAATTATCACATTTAAAGGTAACAACATTTCTGTTATTTCAAATGATTTTTTTTCAATATTTTTATTTAAATGAGTTCTAAATTTGTAAAATATTAAATTATTCATAATATTCATAATTATCTACCTATAAAATTAAAATATAACAAAACCCGAAAGGGCATAGAAAAAAATTATGTTACTTTTAAATAGTGGGTAGGTACATATATTATTAAAATGAAAGCAAATCCTTCAAGTTAATTACGGAACGCAAAATTCCGTTTTAACGCGGTTTCACGACGGCGTACAAAACGGTACATATAATAGCTCTAGCGACATTTGAGAATTGTAGCGTAGGTACCTACTCGTACATTTTCTTTTCAATTAACTATCAGTTAACAGTCAATAAGCCATTAGTCATATCCATCAGGCGTGTGGATATCATAATTCATAAGGATAGCAAATAATATGATTATTAATAAATTAGATATTAAATAACATGAAATACCTACAATTTATCGGATACAACGCAAAATTAAATTTTCATTCAACCCGCTAGTCCGCGTACTTTGTAGTCGCTTCTGCCACTCGTCTATTCGCCCCTTATCCGTTGGGCGTTGACTATTGGTGCGTATGCGTTACTGAGACTTATTTTTTGCGATTAATTATTAAGTCCCGTATTAAGTCTTATTATTCATATTAAATTTGAGTATGGGTTATTTTTTCCATAATATTATTCGGGACGAAGTACAATGTGTACAGTACTTATAAATAAAAACTTAATATCTACGTTTGTAGGTCCAGAGAAATTAAGAGACTTGAACTAAAATAAAACGGACACCATTTGTGGTGAGGTGCCGCGGTACTAAAAGAAACTACAAGAGCTAGAAAAAAAGAAATTATGACAAGATATTCAAAAAAGTTATGATGTTAAGATGCATATCAAAAGTACGTTAAACATTTTATTAGTCTATACGTAAAATTATGTTTACTTACACGGGTCCGAATGGTCACCGTCGCAGTAATTTAGCTTTATAAGAAATAATTTAACGTGTATGGTACTGAATACCGCTAAATTGTAACCGTTCAGTGGATAGGGCGAGACAAACACACAGTCGTTGATTGGTTCAACTTGTTCTGGGATGTTGTTGTCCATCACAAAAAATGGATGACGGCAACCGCGCGACTGTGTTCTCGAGATAGACGACGAGTCCCTTAGACTAGAGGTTGTTTAATGCGTGGGTAGCGCAAAACTGTAGAAAATTATGGAGGCGAAGACATTAAAATGAAGATGAGGTTAATGAAATAGATGATAATATTGAAAACGAAGATTCAAATTTAAACGTCAGTAACAGAAATTATGGTTAACGAGTACCTACAGGGTAAATGGCTTACGTTGATGGCACAATGAAGTTTTAGAAAAACAACTTTTAATTTAACTGTAAAAAAAAAGAGATGCAAAAACCTTTTTGTCCATAATTATGAAAGAAGTGGAACTAGGCTCCACTATCCAGTGATAAATGGAAATCATACATAAGTTTGAATAAATTGGGATTTATCCATAAAACTGTATAATATTATCATAGAGACAAGATTGTATGGACCCACAAACTGTAGCCCATACCGAAAATATTGAATGTGTTTCGCTGAATTACAAAACAACATTTTTCTAAACGAATCTCAGTGGTACTTCTTATTTGTTTGAAAGGAGGTTGAAAGAATGCTGGGGGGACCTATGCATCCATCAAAAGATTAAATTTTCAATTATCCGGGATATTCAATGATACGAAAATCAAATTTTATAAGTAATTAATATAGTAATTACAATTATTTTGTACAACAATATTTTTTTATATAATTTAAATAAACGTGTCCTGATTGACTCACTTCCTGATCAACATAGATCCTAAACAATGATAGCATGAAGCTTTCAATTATCAAAGTTTAAATCACATAGAGTTGGTAACTAATAAAGTAATAATCATTTTGTTGTACAACAACCTTTTTTTAATATATATTTTTTTTTACTATTTGTATGTAGTTTTTGGTTGATCGTTAACGATACCAGTGGGCTATACATGTACATAACTCACGACATCGTTACCCATTATTTAGGTATATAGTAAGTACGTAATATGCATTTTTGATAACTGTTAAATAAGCGATTTGTATTAAGGCACAGTCGCGGTCGTTACGCTCCGCCAATTTTTCGATATCCTTCGTTTCACAACGAGTTGGGATAATGTATATCCGATTTAGGGATATAAGGATAGTGCCACGAAAATTATAATAAGTGTTATTTTTACTGGTTGGACGATAACAAATGGATAGGTTTTTATCTTAAATACTATACGCACCAAAAAAAATGACCTACCTAACCTCTATAATCATTTCAACTTTCAAGTACCAATATAGTTTTCTGATAGTTCTCATTAGCCATTTTATGAATTTATAGATTACCTACTATAGTTACCTACAATACAAGTAATATTAAACATATAAATCAAATCAATAATTAATAATTAACCATCCGCATGTGCTGTTGGCGAATATGAGTTCAGCAGGACCAATTTTGTGTAGTTAGCGCTTTAATATTAGTGAGTTGGCATATTATCAAACTTAAAGATAAGAACAACCATCTGGTTTTAGGTGGATAGGTTTTTAATAATATTTTAATTTTTAAGCGAGATATCACTCATAAGTAAAATAACAAACTATAACAAATATTATAAATAAATAAAATAAATAAATTGTATTAGCAACACAAACCCTAATAATTAATATTTTAAACTAAATTATGGTAAAAAAACTTAATCCCCCCCTACAATAGCAAATATGGTATTATGGTGTAGTGTAATTTTATCTTAATTATGGTTTTACGATGTATCTACATAGATCCAGGGCTCGTAAGTTCATTCACTAAAAAATGTATAAATTAGCATGCATCCATGTACTAAATATTGAAAAAATATGCACTAAAAAGTTCAGGAGTATGCATTTCTATGCACTCAAAATATACAGTGTAAAAAATATTTACAGATCAACACATGGTTGTCGATTGAAAAACAATCTACACCAAATTCCGATAAAAAAGTTTTTAAACGGCCTGCAACTAATCGTTTTTTTTCGGTAATGTTTAAGGAGAAATATAAATAATTTTGTTTATCGTATATGCCATATGGCATATAGTATACCTACCTAAAACAAAAACACGAAATCGAACAAACGAACGCATACGAGTTAAGAAGACGCTACACCCGCATGTGTTGTCTCCGCCTTTCAAATTTAAAACGGGGGGCTATGCAGAGTTAGAAAATATTTGTAAAGAAAGTGTAAACCTATAATTACAATAAATAGAACAGAAAATATTGGAAAATAATGAAAAATAGAAAATAGAAAAATAGAAAAAAAAATATGAAGTAATACAATTATTGTGATGGAACTGTTTTAAATGAGATAATATTAAATGTTAAATGTAAATTATCAGAAAAATATTACATTCGAAAATATATTAAAATCAAAATACACAACCGGAAAAGTATTTTGTATGAACCGTAATTAATTAAAAAATATAATTACTGAAACAAATTTTAAAATAAATATTGTTCATTAGAAAATAATATACTTGCCAAAAAATACGTAAGCTTAAATATGTATTGTTAAAAAATAAAATTTCCTAAAAATATTTGTCGAGATATTTGTACTTATATAGATTTTCTGATAAAACTTTTATTTAGACTTAATTTTAAACAGTAGAACAGTTCATTCGAAAATAGTTTAATAGAAGAGTATTTCGTTAGAAAAACTAATTATATATCGAATTCGGGAATTACATTCTGTTCAAAAATTGGGTGGGTTGCAGACAAAACTAGGTGGGCTAAGCCTACCCAAGCCCCCCCCCCCCCGCATAGTTGGGCCTATCGCCTATGGTAGGTATAAGTTAAAGTTAACAATAATATATACGTAATACGATGTTAATATGACAATTATTGTACAACAATATATCCGATGTTTTTGACAAAATAAATTATAAAATATCCTTAGAAATCTGAAATAGTGACTTAAACCTTACTGAAACTGTCACAGCTCACAATTGTTTTTGACATTCAATGATTTATTAAATAATTCAATTTTAACACGTCATCCATTAGTCATTACAGTGACCTACTCATACTCATTGACGAGGTACCTACAACAGTCTACAACTCTAAACTAACTATACAGCAGTGCGACTTTACAGGTTTTATTAATGAATTGGTAGCATTTTTAATCAGTGTTAAATTACTAAAATTACAGATTTACAGAATATTCTCAGTTATACCTGTATGTAATTTATTTCGCGTTCTTCAAAAATGTAATTTCTTGGAAAAAAAATACGACACCGATCGATAAGTATAATATATACTATTAACCTGTGTATTGACTATAATACTACTATATATTATGTTAAGTTTATTTATTGTTCGATATAGTACCACTAATGACTATTGATACCAAAGACTAGAATTAATTTTTTTTTGGGAGTGTGGTGCAACCAAACACAATTACCATGCCAAAATAATGAATTACTTCACATTTTACCTTTCTTTTTCCTTGTGACATCACTGTTCACTACATGGGGGCCGAACTGTTTTTGCACATGGCTTAACCCTCATGCAGCAAACTTCACATTTTACCTATATTTCCAGTTTACAACATTAGGTACATCGTACATCATTCATCTAAATATTTACTCTAAATCATAATATAAACAGAATAAGGTGATAAAGTAACCTAAAATATTTTTAACCACATTAATAATTTATATCAACAAGGTGCCCCTATCATCATATTTTAAAATTCCCTTATTATACATATACTATCTTCAACTATGATAGTCAGGAGCCAAGGGAAAGGGGTATGATGAATCATGATGAATTTGGCACAAGCAATTTTACGAGTTTTTACTGTGGCTATTTTACTTTACTTAACATAAACCAACATTATGGAATACAATTGAAAAACCGCATAGGCACTAACAAAAATAAAAGGAAACATTTCAAAAAAATTTAACATAGCAATCAGTCAGTGTCGTATTAATGTATGTTACCGCTGAGGGGCAACATACTTTTGATGTGATCCTGATTTGGCTAGAGAAAAATGTTTAAACTATTCAAATTATTATTTTTATAATAATTTTGGCGACAATGTTTTAGCTACTGTTTGGATTATAAAAAAAGGAGAAATTATAGAACGGGAATATTTTCTTACAAAAACTTTTTTTTTTTAATACACCTTGTTTTAGATATTATACCTATAGTAAATTATTTTTAATATTGTGTCTTAGGATTATCAACATTTATTATAAATTATAGTTTATAACTAATAGGTAGGTATCTACTTACTTAATTCATAATATAGCTTATACATTTTGTCAGTGAAAATTTGTTCATTAAAATGTTAAAATCAAATTTACAACCTTTACTCATTGGTGCTTAATATTTTCATAACATTGTACCTATGATATTGGTAACAGGAATTAACAGAGTAATTAATGTGATATTTCATAATCGACAATTTTAAAAATTATTATGAAAAAACTACTACCTACCTATGTACCTACTATGAAAATATGTGTAAGCAAATTACGAAAAGTTTCAACACATGTTATGTACCTACCTACTATAATAAGTATTAATTTGAATTATTTTTATGGTTTGCATATTGCATGACGTGTCAAATGAATATATTATAAACGACATAACACAAATTTCAGTTTGGACCATAGTAATCTACACTGTAGACATCGGTATCAAATCCACCCACAAAAACTCAAATATAATTAATTTCATTATTTGTTTATACTAGAGTATTAACTGTTAGAAATCAATAAAAACAAGTATATAAAATAATATTTTATAGAACCTAGATAGGTATTATGTAGGTATGAGTATATCAATTATTTATAAACAAATTTAAATAGTTAATACAGAGATGACCTTTGTTTTTTTTTTGTTTTCACATATACAAAATACTCACACCCATGAGAATTGAGAATAAAAAAAACTGTTTCATAAAATATATGGCATCTGTGTAACATCTGTCTGACTGAGCTGACTGTTCATTAATTACATTTTAGTATTGACTATTAAGAGTATAAATGATAAATGTTAATATAACAATAAAATTATTACTGTATTACTCTAAATATTAGTAATATTTAAGTACAAAACTTAATAGGCATCTAGGTATATCTGGGCACTTCTATCAAGTAAATAAATACATTTTATTACTTTAGGTATGTACCTACTTTAAAAACAAAAAAACTAGTTCAGTTCAATTTAATTTCTATGAAATAAAACAAATAGGCACTACTGCTATTTGCATCACAATAAAACAGTATCTATCCATCATTTTGAAATTGTTTTAACTTGATCTGAGACAGTAACCATTAGGTAGGTTTTTAAAACCGATTACATTAAAAACGACTGTACCTAGCCAACTTAAAGTTAACTCATATTAGATTTAGGTATTTAGTAGTATTATACAAATAACTTGGTAAGTTGTTATCCATAGTTATCTTACAACTTATACATAGTTTCCTATGAAATTAGTCAGGACAAATGTCATATGATCACTACAATGTGTTGTCAAAATAGCCAAGATGGGAAAAAAGAAAGACTGAACAGATTTCCTGAAGGGCAAACACAGGGTGGGGAAGAGGAAAAAAATGTATACCAAAAAGGCACTTACCGCTCAACTTCCTCATTGTGAAGTCTGCATATGAAATAATGTCTGTGGCGGCAATAGTCTCCTGTGTAGTACGGGCAAGATACGACCATCCGAATCCAAGAGTTCCGTAGAAGCACCACTAAGATCAACGTCTCAGTCAGACAAGCCCTGGCTGTCCGTTGCTTTAGATACGCTATTGATTCCGATATAGTGATTCGTGCCTATTTACATCCAGTCAAAATGATCGGAAAACCACTGTTCCGGAAGTGGTGTTAAATCAAGTGGCGACATGATGTCACCGTCTCTGGTCGGTGTTGGGCCACACTCCTGTGCCAGGGTCTTGATCCGATTTCTTTTCGACACGAACAGCGTTCGTGAATCGACCGGTTATCTCGACTACACTCGCGGAAGCGAACTCGACGCGAAAACGAGTGGTTTAGTAAAACTATCGTACCAGCCAATAACGATCAACGACTAGAGACGATTCGCGTCTCGCAATAGTTATAATAATTGAAATTATAATATTAATAATATTATTTATAATTGTGGAAACGACTGAATCGCGAGACACCAGACGAGAAGGGAACTTTCAAACGTAATAAACTAATAATAATAATGTCATACCGTCGGTCGAGTATTATCGCGACGTAAGGCAGTCGGCAAGGCTACGGCAGTACGGCGGCGGCGGCGGCACACGGCCGGCGGTTGTAGCGCCGCGCATGCGCAGTGTCGCCGGTAGTGGTGGGGCGCGGACGTCGTCGACGGACGGGTGGAATTATTACGCGAAGAGACGACGGGTGGAAAACCCGTCAACCAGTACAGGCTACAACTTACTATACCGCGATTATCATTATTGTTATTATTATTATTATTATTATTATGATGATGAAAACGCGATTTGTACGACGACATCTAACGGTGAAAAACATTTTCATATCATTCGTGTTCAATACGATGTAGCATGACATGGTGTTACTTAACCATAATGCTACTAAACAAATTGTATGCATTAACCAGGGAGGAAATTCAAGAAAATGCGCATATATATAAAGTAAATATTATATAATAATTATATTATATATTTATGATATATTTAAGAGGATGTCGAACCCCCCCATGTTTCCTTCGTCTTACATGTGTACGATACCGCACATTTTACATGAGCAGGTGTAACATCCTCTTAATAAAAATAATACTAATAATAAAATTCTTATCCTAGATGAATACAAAAATGTTTAATGTAAATATTAAACAATACAATAATACTGAAACAGTTAAATCATGTGAAACAAACCTTAATATTAAAATTAAAATTATACAAAAAGCGGTGGACAATATAATAAGGAATAATTTCAATACAAATACGGCAAAAATTCATGATTTGTATAACCGTCTCTACAATGATTTACAAGAAAAAATAAGTGCCAACATAAAAGAAATAAACATACAAAAAAAAAAAAAAATCATTATATCACTCTGTACACACAGAAACAACAATCACAAAACCTCCACCGACAACAACAAAAATAAGCCCTGAATTGTTCTATGGACTGTAAGTAAACTATTTATAGTTATTTTTTTTTTATTTAATTAAAATATTTCTTACTTATAATTTCAGCTCCACATTTGATTATTTTTTGGAACAACAATTAACCAGATATGGGTTGACAAATTTATAATTTGCTAATTTTCATCTAATTTTTTTACATTATAATATACTCGGATGGCCTGTAAGTAAACAATTAATATTACATAATTAGTCATAATATTATTTAATATATTTCTTAATTATTAATATAGCACTACATTGGATCTTTTCGTTAAATACTAGAAGAATTATGGCTTATCTATTTAAACTACACATTTTTTTCAAATTTATAATATTAATAATCTACTAATATTTGTAATCTACTTTTTTATCATTTTAAATTTTTACTAACTATTTTACATATACTTGAAATCATTACACATATTTATTTTAGACACAATCATTATACAATTTTAGATTCTTAGTGAAACGATGAATGTATTTTTTATTAAGTATACTTTGGGTTGAAATCATTATACAATTTTTTGATAACATTTTTTTTATATTATATATTTATCATTGATGTATACCAATAATATGATTTATAATGAATTTTTTTTATAAATAATTAGGATTTATTTTTTATATATTTTTTATATTATATTTTAAATTAACTATATCACTGATTTTGAACAGATTGTGCAATCTGTTAACATATTGTGGGACCAGACACATTTCTACGGACAAATATTAATAAAAATATACTATCTTCTTGTAACTCAATTGCAACTGTATCAGTTTTCTCTATATATGTACAAAAAACATACACATTATCTCAGGATTACTGATTGCAAGTTTCTAAAGTTTAAACATTTAGGTATAATGTGTTAGTAAGTATATTATTTTCAAATTACTTGTTTATCTGTGTACATCAAGGGTAGTGACAAAAGTTTACGACGTATACGTTGTTGGCTTATCAGTCAGGTGTCAACATTTGAGGTCATTATGTGTACCTGAAACAAAAAAGCTTTTTTTATAAAACTGTATTTGTGGTAGTATTACATTTAATGTATTACTTTTTGACGATGTCGGAAGAGTGCTATTGACATACCAAATGATAGTTC
>JANEHU010000263.1:0-172275 GCA_027563435.1 Nasonovia ribisnigri | reverse complement strand
AAATTCGAACTTAAAATGATTATAAAAAAAATGTGTGCCTATGTATTTTTAATATTTTTCAATTGCTATTGTAATAATATATCAAGAGCCTTGTATTAAATTTTCATTATTTTTGGCCCAACAAATAAAATTTTATTGATATTAATAGAAAAAAAAACTAAAAATTTGAAAACTGAAATCGTCCGTAAAAAGCTGAAAAACAGTCAAAATATATTCAAAATTAGATGGTGTATAGAAATAGCTTATATAAACATTCAGTGAAATTTTCATGCATCTACAGTTATTTGTTTTTGAATTGCAACAAAATAAGAAAATCGCTACATGAGAAATCGAGTGAATATCTAATCTTGTACAAATTTGAACTTAAAATGCTCATAAAAATTTATTATGAATTGCTTATAAACTTTTTTTTATTGATAAAATTAGGCAAACTTATGAGGAATCTTGTATTACATTTTCAAATCTTAGATTTAAAAAGAAAATTTTTATGAATTTCTAACTCAAAATAAATTGCACATTTTCGTCATTTTTACGTATTTTGTCAAAATTTGAACTTTGATTACCTATAAATAAAATTGTGACTACGGATTTTTAATATTTTTCATCTGCCTTTGAAACTATATATTAGAAGCCTACTATTAAATTTTCAAGATTTTTACCCAACAAATAAAATTTTATTGACATTTATAGAAAAAAAAACTAAAAAAATTGGAAACTGAAAATGTCCGTTAACAGCTCAAAATAAGTCAGAATATTTTGAAAATGATATGATGTGTAGAAAATGCTTATATAAACATTCGGTCAAAATTTCATGTCTCTACGGTCATTTCTTTTAGAGTTATACCAAAAACCAAAATCGATTTTGTCGAAAATTGGTTTTCCGTAAAAATTCCCGTTTTTCCCATAATTTTTCATTTGTTTTTCCAGGCGCTCATGAAAACTACTGGGAAATTTTGACTTTTGACCCCCCAAAGTACCAACTAGATTCACTTTCCTATCAGAAAAGGTACTATTGAAGAAAATCGAAGCATTTTTTCTGTCCTAAACGTGATGACAGACACAAAAATAAAAAAAAAAATAAAAAAAAAAATAAAAAAAAAAAAAAATAAAAAACACACATCATTGTAAACTAATACATTCATCGCTCCGCTCAGAATCTAAAACCATTCTCTAAAATATAATTTACAGCAGTAAATAGCGTGGTTCTTATATTTTGTAAGAAAATTATATGTGTACACCACACGGCATTCTTCAGGTAGCACAGGAAATCTCAAGAATTTTAAACTACGATCTTTATTAAATAATTTAAAAAGTCAGTATTTCAACCGTTTAAATGTTAACACTTTAATATTATTTTTTTTTTTAAATGGGGGTGACCATGCTTGGTGAATCACATATTGTACATATCACTGTGTACATAGTATATATATATGTGTGTGTGTGTGTGTGTGTATATGTATATATATAGTATGTCCACCACGCTATTACAGAGTATATATATAGTCCGGGGTTTCTCTGACATTTGGTGTGATGGAAGGGGGGGGAGTGGAGGGAGGACCGTTTGTTTATTCCGGAAAACGCGTTGAATAATTATTTAACGTCTGAGTGCATGGCGGCACGATGTCAGACGGCGGAGGCGGGGTAAGGCGAGACCGACTATACCGTAAATATATATATATATATATTATATGACTACACACACACACACACACAATATAAGGTGGCTCTGGCACATAAGCAGCGACGACGGCGTTACGTAAATATACGACCGCAGTTTGCGCGCGAATCTCGCACACTCGCACACACCGCACGAAATCGCGTGCCCAAATATAGTGCTCACGCATATGCGCAAACGCGTATCGCTCTCGAGATTACATTTAGTCAAGGTAATTCGGTTGTGCGCTACTTGCCGCGTCGTATTACCGCGCTGTCTGCTCGTGCTGCCGGTCCGACTACCGCCCCCCCCCCCGCCCGCGCCGGAGTACCGCGACCGTGCGTGCATATAATATACCGCGGATACCGTCGCTATATACACCACCGGTCGCCTTCCTAGACGCTATTGCATTCGCCCCCCCCCCCCACCGCCCGCCGATCCGTCCCGGCCGCAAAAATCCTTCCCCCCCCCCCCGGACGGGCCTCTAGAGCGTTGTTTATTCTCGCCGGGCTGCTGCAGAGGCTTAAATTAGCATTTACACCCCACAGATAAGTACCGCCACGTTATTCCGTTCAGCGTAAACCCAATTGGTTATTTATTGCCCTCATCATAACCCCCGCTGATAGGTACGCGAGCTCGGGCGGCGCGGACGAGGTCTGTATACACGTATATATACAGGTATGTGCTCAGGCATCGGGCTCCCGAAAGTGTGCCAAGCGCTGCTGCGACTTTGTGGACTTGTGGTTTTCGGACCAGGGTCTTCCTCGGAAGCGCGTGTTCCGCCGTATAATATAATGTATGTCGTGTGTGTATAGGTAAGATTGTGTACACGCAGAACCTAACTATTATTACAAAATACAATATGTGCGCCGGGCCGTCATGCGGAAACAATATACATATAATAACAGATATTAGGTTGGATTGCGACCGTTAAACTTTCAACCCTCGTAGAATATTATTTTATTAAATTCCGACCGGCGAATATAATGTTATTATAATAAACGATTTGTTTTTCTTCAACTCTTCGAAACGAACACTGGCAGTTTAATAATAATAATAACATTAATGTATTAAAAATATTGTAAATTAAATTAATAATACTAACTATCAGTAGATGTATACATTTCACTGAACAATCGTTAGTCTGTTTCAATATCACGTCATTAGTAAATACTCTGATAGATAAGTGCACTGCACTGCAGTTGGGATGCACTAATAATATGAATGCATATGACTTCCACTGTCAATAATTTATTATTTAAAGTAGGTACTTAAAAAAAATATATATAGTTAGAAATTGTACGTACAGAGGGGAGGTATGATTCTATTGGTTTGACTACGATGAGTATTGTTTTATTTTTTATTTTTGTGTTTATCATTACCTTTGGGAGAAGCTTAAATATTTAATTATCAGATTTAAGAGCGATGGTTTCTTTTAGAAAATTTAATCTAATTGGTACTTTGTGGGCGTTAAAATAATTATTCTCTAAAAATTCTTAGTAGGTTAGGTTTTTATTTAAAATAATCGAAAAAAAAATAATAATAGGTAGGAGGTAATACAGTAATATTGAAGTACGGAAAAATAATAATTATTATATGATTACCTATTTATTATAATAAATGTAGAGAAAAAAAGAACAAAAAAAAAAGTTTCAAGGTTCTCAATTTACAAAATATAATGTACTTATAACACTTCAAATGTCTTGAAAATATTTGTCTGTACTAAGTAAACAAAATATATTATTAAAATATTAATAAAATTGTATAAAAAAAACTACAGTAAAGAATAAAAGAAATACAATTATCAGGCTAATAACCTCAGTAGTTGAAGCCTATTAACCCAATAAAAAAAAAAATTATATTATAAATCAAAATAAACCAGTAAGTTTTTTTTTTAATACGAAATAATTAACATAATACTATAACTATATTATAGAGTTATTGACATATTATTTCGGTTTGGTCCCCTTCATATATGAATCAAAAAATATTCTTGTAACTGCGAGTGTAAGTTGACTTTTTGAACCTGCAACGTGAATATGAATAGGTAAAACATTGTCCAGACTAGGATGTTACTTAATCGCACCGTGACATGCATCCTTCATCAATACCACAGATCCAATTCTCACCCTTGGCTGGCCCTTTTTGCCAGCCCACTTACTACGCTGTTGCAACCGATGGCCAATACTCTTTTAACCATATTTTCTGAGACGCCAGCTGAGTCACTTATTTAATCTGTTAATAGGTGTGTGATGGTAAGATCTGACTTAGGTATAATTGCCACTAAGGAATCTCCAGTCGAAAAATGATCCGGAGATAATGCCGTGATAGGGATCTGATAATGATCCTCGGAATGGACATTAAGTCCGTGAATATAGACAATACTCTAGTAGAGAGTTTAGTTGTTCGTAAGTCATATTTGCGTTACCTACCCATCATGCGTTCTATATAAGTGAATTTTTATCGACTTCACGGGGGCCTTCCATATAAACCCTTTAAATTAGGTGTTAGTCAAGGGGGCGTAAAGTTCCAGCAAATCAATAACTCAGTAAGATACTTTGAATGGTTTCCATTTATTCCATGGTATAATTGAGGTTTTTCGGGTCAGATAATCGGCAATTGGCTACAACGAAATTTGTCGCATTGTCGGAAAATATATCCGAACAAAGTCCTTTCCGGTTAAAGAATGCGCTTGAGTGTGATGCTCTAATTCGATGTATCCTTGTGGGAAAACATACGAAAACCGCATAGGTATCTGTTGGTAATCGGTTCAGTTCGGTGCGCCGGAAGTCATTTTTTTTATTGAGAACATCCCCGCGTATAAATCTATACCACGTACTTACAGAAAAAGGACGGTTCGGTCTATTTGACAAATCACTCATAATCGGTTGTACAATTCCAAGTTTTGTTCCAAAAAAATGTATGAATTACTTGTCTTGCCACATTGGGCACCAAAAGCGTTCCTACACGTACAAGATATCATTGCAGCTGGTCCGCCGTACATAACTTTTTCGTGCGTATCTTGAAATATTAATTATTTATAAATGGTTAGAATTGATTTTTTTTTTCTTGTATAATACAGTGTTATATACCAAGGTACCTATAGAACATTGCAGTAACTAAAATTATTGAAAATTCAACACGGGTTAAAAAAAATATTGTATATTACGACCAATTTTAAAAATAATGGCTTGATAATTTCTGAAAAGAATTTAAAACCTACATTATTGAATATAAGAATTGTTTTAGAGTAAATTAATATTTAAAGTCACATGCCATATCAATCCTGATCTACCTAGTGACTATCAATAATATTAATTTAAAATAATGTAGTTACAATAACTCATAGTAAATTACGATATAAAAATAAAATAGGTTATCTACTATTCAAAATTAAAATTATATTAAAGCTTATTCTTGCAGCCTTTGGGCTTTGCCCGTAAAACAATTCGTTCAGATTCGTGAATATGATTAATATCATGTTATTCAGATTCATAAATATGAATAATATTATGTTATTATTATATTATATTATTTTTCATTATAACTACGTATTTACCTATATATAACATAAATTTATGACACAGTCGATTTTGTCAAAAATGAGTAACCATAGACACTTTTCATCAAATATTTATTTGAGAATATTTTATACATTATGTTATTTTAAAATTATTTATGAGTTGTTTACTTATACGCTTTGAAATGTTTTATTGTTTTCAAATTTATAATGATAATTTTTTATTTTTTTTTGTGAAAAAGCTTGATAATATAATAAAAGGTACCTAAATGACTCATTAATTGTTTTTACAGTAAATAAAAACTGAGTATAAAAATTAATACAGCCACTATTCATTTTTTTTTTACGTGTTTAAAGTATGGATTTTCACAGAATTAGATAAATTCAGTTATTTTTTGGAAACAATTAAATGTAGGGATATGAAACTATTCACCATTACCTACGAATATCATTATTTTATATTTTACAGAATGATATTTTCAAAATACCTATTTATTCTTTAAATATTAAGACATTTTATCATAAACATATTTATACCATTTTTCAAAAATATAAATTATTTATAAATAGTTGATATAATATGTACAATGTTTTAGAAAAAAGTAGTTTTACAAAACATATATTAGTAAAAATAATATAAATACATTTAAAAATATTCTTGTCAGGTGGCACAACTGAATGTCTGAACATTTTACCAATAAATTATATTATTTCTGTTATTTATTCAATGCAATTTATTACTTATTGTACTTTTTTATGTATACATTTTACTAACTAATTATTAACAATACCAATATTAAAAAAAAAATGTTCTTAGAAATAGATGTTTGAATTCGTATGTAATGAATTTTGCTAATGAACGACTTTCAAACTTTAAGAATTCTAGTACCAATATGATAGTTATCAGCTCCAATTACTTGCAAATTAAATTTCCATATTAAAGTCTAATTAGATTTTTACTCCAAATATAATAATATATTTACTCTTTTAGCATAGGACGTTTAAATTTTCCACAAACATTTAACAGTTCCTAGCAAGTGATTTGAAATATATAGTGAAATAGGTTAAACAAATTAAATTAAGAGACGTAGAGGATCAAGTTAAATATCTTAAATCACTTCATACTCCTCGACAATGCAAAACTCACTGAATAACCATTTCAAAGTACTCCACTATAATATAATCTACTGCTTTCATATCATATAAGTACTATTTGTGCCATGTTCGTAAGCCTCAATCGAGTTAGAAGTAAAGTATAAAATATACATTTTTGTGAAACTAGGTAAGTAGTTTTAGCAGATTATTCTCAAAAGTAGCTACGAATGTTGTTATCGTTAATTGTGTAATAAAATACTCCGATCTTTAATATTATTTATTGTAACATTTCAATAAGATAAATTACTATTAAACAATAATCCATTTAATTTAAATAAAAAGCAATTTGTTAACAATTATAATTAAAAATGTTTATTGATGACATCGAAATTTACTACAAATAACGAAATATTATTATACTAAGAAAAGACACATTTGTAACAAGTCAAGAAAATCGTTTCTGCTATACGGGAAGTTTTGAGTGTATATTGTTATTGAGTACCTATATGTCACTGTAATGAATGTATAAAATTCGAGTTCAACGATAAACGAAAAATCAATTCTGAGACAAGGATTCTGTTGGATCGGAATATATATTTCTAAGGATAGTCGATGTTATAATGTAATATTATTACTTTTATTATTATTATTTTCTAAGTTTGGTAAGATGAATTCAATTTTATAAAAAACAGTGCAAATAACTTAGAAGTCAGTAGAAACGTACCATGTAATAAAATGAAAAGGTTCGTTGTATACATATTATTTAAATATAATCTCAATATATCAAACTATGGTTTAGAACCAAATTACAATAATAAATAATAAATTATACAATTTAATAAATGTTAACTTAAACGATTGTAAAAAAAAAAATAAAATTCTGACTTAGTAATTTCTTTCTTTTTCTTTTAATTTTCATAATAACAGCTTATTGTAAAGCTTGAATTAAATTGTCAAGCTTTCTGATGGAGAAATAAAAATATTATTGGCATAATAATTTTAAAATATCAAATACTTATAAATAATTTAAAATAAGTCTAAATATTTTTATTATTACTTTGTGCAGGTATAGAAAAATTAAATTTAATTAATAGTGGTATGATTCTAGTTGCTATATAAAAAAATATTATTGCATATACACATCATAAGTAAAACCAATACTTTCGTCACTCCACTCAGAATAAAAAATATCATTACTAGGTACTTTAAAGTAAATAATTTAAATACATGACATCATATTACAAGACATAAATACATATATTAAAAGAACTATAATTACCTAACCTATAGTATTTATTTACTTTTAACGTTTGATAAACCATCATCGAAATTAGAGATTAAAAACTGCTTATTGGGATTAAAATAAGTTAAAGAATTTGTCGTCCATTCTAAACTTTATACCTAAACACCAACAAACATTTTGTAATCTGACAATTTGACAGATGAATCCATGAAAGGACATATCTAAAATCTCATAAGTTGATTGTATTAGTCATCAATGATGACTCATCATTCATCACTAAATATAAAATAAAAGTTCGAATTCTGGAACAAATTCAATTAAATGATGACTGGATGGTTCAGATTTCTGTATAGGTACATTATATAATAATCTGTTACGAGAAATGTACATAAGGTTTCGAACAGTAATAAATCCCATAGTGTTGCCCTGTGTTTTTGGTCAAATCATTCCAATATTTTTTAGCACGTATTTACTTTCATTCCTACGTATTTTTATTTGGTAATAGTACATAATTTAATGAGCATGTCACGTATTTATATGTAATAAAAAAAGCCAAAATAAGCAAATAATTATGTCATTATTTTAGCCAAAGTATGTATTAAAAACATAAAATCTTTAATACAATGATTTATTCATCATCAATTTTTAAAACTAAAAAAGGAAAAAAACAGAAATCATATACAACATAAAGGTACTGAATAGAAAAACATACGAACAAGCTAGCTAGCAACTTGTCACTAGAGAAATATATTGTGTAACATAGATAGTAATATCAAAAAATCGTTTACCCATTTTATCTTATTTATTACCCCGTTCTTTATTACGATTTACGACAGTTGGAAAATATTTCTTTCAGAATAATGATTATTATCATCGAAAAATACGAAATATTCAACAAAATACGTGCTTATCCGTTAAATACTTAAGAAAAATATTTATTTAAAAGTATCCAACAATATTTAATTACGTGTTATTTTATATAGGAAGTTATAAAATGTGCTTATTTCTAATCAGAATTAAGAAACCTACGTTCAATAAAATTATGTTTTTACATTCAAAAATATAAAATTATTATTCAGTTTCTGTGTACCTATGCATTTCAAAATTAAAAATACCAGTACAAATATCAAAATCATTACCTGTATAATAATTATTTCGTCTATTATCGCTGAGTAAGGATTATTTTATCTATAAGTTAATATATAGGTTAACACTTAACAGCTTGTACAAATTATATGGTAGGTACTCTTAAATTTAATGATGTGTAAACAAGTTGTAACTTTTATATATTGTTACAATTATTGTAATTTGAATATAAAATATTGTACAATATTACTACAATCACATATCGAATACGAGTCGCATAATATCGATATTATGTCTGCAGTGCAGTCGTGTATAGGTAATGCAGTTTAACGTCAAAGTTTGTGCGGTATGTGAAATGTATAAACTGAATTCAAATAGTAGAATTAATATTTAAAAAAAATCCAACTGTACACGTTAATCTAAATTTATCGGTGAATCAGAGGTCTGAACTTGTTGAATAAATCAGTAAGTCTAAACCGTCTGCCAAATTCAACCGTGACGTGTTTGAAAAATGCTCACCCCGCGTCAACATATTGCGTACGAGTGACTTTTGACAATCCAGAAGATTTTCATATTGTGACGGAAATAAGGATTAAAACAACACGAACCGAAAGTATGCACAGATTGTGTAAAACTCATACACCTCCAGTACCTGATATGAGGAAATGTTATAAAAGTACAAATATTAAAAAACTGTGTACCTATACTATAAGTTTTAAAATCGACATTTCTTAAAAAAACGAATAAAAAAATAATAAAATGCTGATGAAAAAAATACTGAATTAATAGTTTATATATTTAATATACATTTTATAGTTACCTATAATTAGAGAATAAGAGTTAAAAAAAAAAAAGAAAAGTTTTAGAAAATTATTCTCCTCATGCCACATATTAAATAAAAACCTTGCGATAGATTAATGGTTAAAAAAATATAATTAGTAATTATTATTTTGCTAAAACTAAGCATTATAAATATTTATTAAATAAAAAAACATTGTAGTTTGGTTATGAATTACTAATGATTAATTATAAATGTCAACTGGACAAACTAAATATATAAAAAATGTCTATAGACACGTGTCGACGTGTTGTAAATTTCAGTGTGCATATTTGTATCCATTTTTAATAACTTTTTTCGTTTACAGTTGATTGTCAACGTATATATAAAACGTGAATAGTGAATTATAATTAATGATAATAAACAAAAAAGTAATCACAACATAATAATTATTATAATAATAATATGTTCTATGTGAAAAAATATATTAAGTATTATACATGTATCATGTTGGATTTTTTTTTTGTGGGGGGGGGAGGGAGAAATAATTAAGTTTAAGCTCTGAAAAAAATGAAACACGGCCAAATGTCAAATATCATCTAGAATTACGTACTTTAATGTTCCGTCATTTCATTACCCACATTTTTTTCCTTCTGTAGAACCCATTTTATTAAATTAGCATCGTTTGTGATCGGCTACTCCTGTCTCGGAGGGGCAGCTGTTACTGTTTGTCGAGAAACAATGTTCATTAGTACATCATCAAATAATCATACGTTTCCCTTCCATATTTCTGAACAAATTTTTTTACTGGAGTTAAATCGATTAAAATGTAATAGTTTTATTTGAACTTGACTTTTAAATTTCAGTATTTTGTGTCTAATTTTTCTATTTTATTTACAAAATATCAAAATTACTTCAATCAGCACTTGTAAAGAATCCATATTACGTTTTTTGAACCAGTGAAACAGTTTTCTTTTGAAGAAAGTATATTTTTTATAATAGTTATATTATTCAAAGTAAATTTTGGTAACTACGTGTTTTATAATATTTCGTCTTTTAATCTATAGCTTTTTTTACTTTAACGAGAAAACATCATCAAAATACCCGTCGTCCTTTAATACTATCGATTAATTATTCACAATACAAAAATGATCAAACGATATCTTTTGACGATTCACTACCACGAATTCATTATCTACCTGTATACTGATTATGTTCACCATGCGAAATATTTTTTCACATATGTCAATAATGTTTTCCAAATAATAAGTATGAATTTAGCTAGTAAATGACAATAGATTCATAAACTTTGAACATTAACAGTATCATACAACATATTATATTGTATGAATAATTTTAACTTATCGGTAATTCCATCGATTTTCAATAGGAAGGAAGGATAGGATATTATGAAAATGTTTTTAAGCTTTTAAATAGATATTTTTTTTTTGTAGATTTCGTGTCATCACTAACAATTTTGAATTTGTTATGTAAACGCAAAAACTTTAACATAAGTTAGAACTAAGTAATTTATGTTGTGTAACAATTTTATATATATTATAACAATTTAATATTTAATGTAATAAAATAATATTAGTGATATAAATTATACAAAAACATTTTTTTTTTTCATAAAAATAAGTACTTAGGGATATATGTTAAATGAATAAAATATTTTAGAAATTAGTTTATATTTTGTAGCTTCTAAAATTAATTGTATACGTTTTTAAACACTCCATATATGAGCTATAGCTGTCATAATAGAAACAATAATATAATATATTATGATTTATGTCTAGCTTACACGATTATTGTTTTAGCATATAGAAATATTGATTTATTTTTTTTTACAGATTATAATACCGGTAACATTTTTAGATCATTAAAATGTGAAAAACTACATGTTATAGTTATATATATTAAATTATTACTTTAATGGTAATTTTTATGACACTATAATTGATATTAAAACACCACGCGGTTTTAAATTGAATTATTATGGTATTTTAATTTCTATATTAATTGCTTGTTGAATCTTGCTATCTTGTTATACTTAACAAATAACTATATAATATTATGCCTGTATAAAAATCATTGAAACATAATTTTTACAACTATAATATAAATTATTGACGCTCTTATACTATTATCTACAATTATTGTTAAATGGAATAAATTATAAAAAAAAAAATCACTGATTCAATAAAGAATACAATTACTGTATTTAAAATCATTTACAAAACGATGATAATCATATGAGTTAATAATGTATTGGTTAAATAACTAATATATTGAAATTGAAAATAATGTTATAAAATAAATGTTATTATAATAATTATTTCTGTTATTATTGAACTTAATCCCGGTGACTATGGCCATTAGTTGTTGCAGGGGATCATGAACTCTGGTTCGTAATGTTTGTACGGTAATGTGTTATTACGGTTAGGCATGTGTTACGGTAGGTAAGCAAACACGTGTACGTGTGGCAAGGTTTTTACCATCATGAACCCGGGCGGTCACCCATCAGGGAACTTGCAGCAGCGAGCGTTACTTACTTTCAGTGGCATTGTGTGACTGGTAGCAGCCGACGTACCACGAGTAATAATTATAATTATAATAATATTATGGTTTTAAGGTATTTTATTTAGCTCTACATGTAGCAATATTGCATAACTTACGCGCCGTCTTACGTGGACTAAAATATTTTATCCTTTATCATTATAATAATAAGAAAATGCAATGTTGGATATTTAGATATTATTATAAAACTAATACATTATTACTAAATGCTTACGAATTGATTTTTATTTTTCGGAAACTTACTTCTTGTTTTTTAAGGTACTATTGTTCGCTATCTAGACAAAGCCGTTTAAGGGTATACCATAATATAGAAATTTGCAATTTAAAAAAACATTAAAATGACTGATATTTAAAAGTGAAATAAATATAATAAATAAACTTATATTGATAAGTAATTTAAAACATGTAATGTCCACATAACAATTTTATAAATAAATATATAGAATAATATTCTTCATTAATTATTACAAATAATATATAATTTTGTATGTTTTGTTCTTTTTTTTTAATATTAGGTGATAATTTCTAGGCCTACATATTTAAACATTATACTAAAAATCTTAAGATTTTTTTTTTTATTTATTGAAGAAAACGCTTCAATGGCTATGATTATTAGCTAAGGTTCTGTAATAATTTTTTTTTTTTAACATTTTTCTAAATTAAATTATACACTTATATTTTCAAAAAATGTATCACTTTGATGTTTACATCTTCGCCAAGTCCCAGGATTTCGGATAGTTGTGCTCATTTTCTTTTCTGAGATTTTCGTATTTTAAACATTCAGTTAGTATAACTGTTGTATGCGTTCCGCATGTGGTGTATACTGAGAAGGGGGGGGGTCTTATTACTGTGGCTTATTCTTAGTCTGCTTTAGACTGTTTCGTTTTTTCTGTTTGGACTGTTTGAGGGCCACTTGACGGTTGTGCATATTTCAGATTATGCATGAATTATTTTTTTAAGTATAATAAATCATAACAAATGAGGAAATAAATATTATCTAAGTATGTACATCAAATTATTCTCAGTTTAAATGTTGAAATGTTTTGACTCTAACCTATACATTTTTGTATGTAGGTTATACCATATTTGTAAAATAAAAATAAAATAATTTTTAATAAATTAGCATATACATTAGTGATTGACTGCCATGTTATTTGTAAATATTTGGTTGATAATTATATTGAAGTAGACACTATAATGAATGTTTTGGTTCATAAAATTTGCTCTTCGTGTAATTTAAAAGAGATTTTAAACACATTTAATTTCTGAACCGAATATTACTATTTATTATAACTCTATTGTGAAATAAATTAGATAATTTATATAAAATGTAAACGGCATCATTTATAATAAGGTATATACAGTAGATGGTTATTTTATATAATATATTAATTTATGTTTAGTTTTCAATGTATTGCTATAGGTGGTTTTCAGAAATTAATATAGTATAATTTATTTTCAGACATAACAGTTAATAAAATATGAAAATGCGATTGTTTATTTAACCAAAAAGTTGAATGATAATTTTTATCTGACCTAAATTAATTTATTATACATTTCAGTAAAATTATTTACGATAACTTTACTATTGTGACAAACATAGTGTTTAGAAAAATGGGACAGAGTAAATATATATATTAAATACAAAATACTTTAAATGTAAAACTTAATACAAGTCAAAAATACTTCATTTAAATGTCTAATAACTATAATATCTACATAAATTGTAATAATAATAATATTAATAATATCAAACCTATTATGACTTTGGAAGGCTAGGTTATGAACGAACAGGTTATAAAATAATACAAATTCTATACATAGGATAGAACTTTGTGAAATAAATATTTTTATGAACTAGATATTCTTATTGTCAAATTTATCCAGATTGTGAATGTTAACGAAAATAAATAATGTGGACATATACTTTGTGTAGGTAATTATTATAAGATAAATTAGCCTATATTGTTTTATAAACAAAAATATAACATAATGTTTAATTTTATTTTTAATGCATTTATTGTTTATATATTATGAGACTGACGATAATGCTATGGATTGGCGCCCCACTGTCTAATTAACAATCATAATAAAAGAGTTTACTTTAAATTACTATACAATTATCATCTAAGGCGCGTAGGTTGAGTATTATTCACAGTTCTTGGAATACGACAATGAAAATGCATCCATATTAAAATGCTAAATAAGTGGATTTAAGAAAGTATGACAGATTAACAATAAACCAGGGAGGGGCATAAGTAAGTGGATGTAGTGACCAAGATTACCAAGAGATACGACACTGATAAATGTTATGGAAACTACTTAACACAAAAATAAAACCACATAATATTAATATACACTATACAAATCATGAATATTTAATACTTAAAATAGAGACTACGCAGTAGATTATCGAAAATGCACCACTCACACTCATATCCGAGCATTTCCGAAAATCTCGTATACGGACATCGCATCCGTGGAAATGATACTATTACCAAGAGTGGTAGGAGGGTAGAGATAGCCCTATATAGTAGACCCCCCAAACGGCTCATGTACAGACGTGATCTGACAGAGTACCGGTCGCACTTACAAATTATGATTTTGGACTAATAATATAATATTTTGATCAATAATATTTTTGTACTCGGGAAATAACCTAGTAAATAGACGATTCAAATAGAACATATTTTTTATAAAACTTAGAAATATTTGCTGATCCAAGTAATCAAATACATCATACCATTTAGCAGTTTAATTTACAAATGAAATAAATAATCAATCCACGTGAATTAATTACGACATATATGTCATTCTATACATTCAACGTTGCCTGTAAACAAGAGAACACTACAACAATTACAAATTCATTTTAATTAATTTTAAGCTATAAACAATTTTATTGCATTACCTCTATGACTTGTTCTAATATGAAGTTCCTTAATTAGATCAAAAAGATCTAAATATCCAAACAACCATTTTCTCATATTTTAATAAACAAATATCTAAATAAAAATAATAATAGGTTTACGTCAATAAACTTTTTGACGAATTAAAATATTATAAAACGACGAATATACGATCATGAGCTATAATTTGTCTTTATTTATGGCGAGCTTATGGCAGTCAATGCGTTAACAATTGTCTAGTTCTGACTACAGAATATGAAAATATATAAAAATGTAATACGTTCAAATATAATTATAATTTACCTTGTGTTTTTATCAGCTACATCTTACCATAGGTATATTAAATACTATTCCTCGGGGAAACACTAACACTCTATACATCGTACGCTGACAGTTAATAATTTAATCGTCGATTCTTTTTTTTACCACTGTTTGAATAAATTATAGCAAAGAATATTTCAGTTTATATCAAGTAGTTTTTTTTTTTTATGTTAATAACATAAGGCACGTGTTAGGCTAGTTATCCAACACCATTATTCAGAAGATGAATACGCATAAAATTAGCGGTATACAAAGACATTTTGAATACCAACTAACCGATCGTTTATAATTATAAAAAAAAAAACCTCTGCATTATTCAAATTAAGCGGGAAGCATATTATTATTTAGTACCCCAAGGTATCCATCTATAATCATAAAATCATGACCATAATTAATCATACAGTATGTAAAGTTAATAAATCAACAAATGGTTTAATTAATTTCAGTAAAAATTGGTATGTTTTTTTTTTTTTTTTTGGCTAAACACCTTACAGTGATGAAAACCTATTGACGTATACGTAAATAAGTTCTTCAGTTTAAGATATGTTTAAAAATTTGGGAAGTCAAGTTCAACTTACCAATTTCAATTTATTTTTGTACAACCATGTTATAATACTTTGAAAAATATATTGCACCATAGATAATATTAAACATAAGGTAACATCTACTGTGGTATTATACGTATTCTAGGTTGGATCGTATGTTTCAGCTACTCTAATAATAGTTTTAAAGAAAACACCTTACATAGATTTCAATGAATTCAATATTATTATTTTTTATTTCTAAATATAATGTCAAGTATTACTCTAAAATAGTACTAAAATTTACAATTCACATTGGAATCACACAGCATAATATTATTATTATCTAAGAAAGAAATTATGACAAGTAGTCCATCCATATAAATACTTGATCTTGACTACTCTACTCTGCATCCAAAACACAGAGTACCTATATTAATTGATCGAAAAACCCATATATATATTATATATATATAGTGTTCAAACATTATTATTTAGGTAAAACCGAATGTAATTTTAATTTCACATTACCTAACAGATAGGTAGACTGAATATAGTTTGAATCACAGATTATAACTGCATAAATATAAACATTGCTACCATCGATGCTATAAAATTTGATTTTCATAAAAAGTGATCATGAAACATTTTACTCCACAGATATAAATTAAAAGTAAATAAATATACTTCATAAAATATATAGATAAGTATAGCGGTAAGTTATAAATTATAATGTATATTTTTCACAGTTTTTCACATATAATTCATTTAATTATTAAGCTTATTTAAAATGCTTGTATTTTTGGAAGATAATGTGGAAAATGATTGCCTATTTATTTTTCTTCATAGCTAAAAACGAAAAATTAATGATGATGACGTGTCGAATTGTTCCTCGGAACTCTGAACTATCTTAACAGTGATAGTCATCTAGCTGCTTTTCTGGCGTTTACGAATTATGAATAGGAAATTAACAGAATTGTATCACGCAATCGATTGAACTAAAAATCGAATACAGATTTTTATTTTTTTTTTAAAAAAAAAAATTAAAATATGGACTCCCTTTTAACGTTGCTTCCGCAGTGCATATTTCATTGTCAATCGTTGTTGACCCGGTTACATCCCGTTATACATTAAATCGATTGGACAAAAGGAAACGAAAAACACCTTTATAAAATCATCTAATAGCTGTGAGATGCGGAGAATCCTCTACGCCAATATACTTTTAATCGTTTTCGGAATTTTTAGTCAATATTAGGGACAGTGTAAAAAGAGGGAAACACTATACTCGAGGACGTCCTTATAAATAATTTCCTTCCTGAAAGGCCCTGCATATCCTGAATAACATTCCTGAACCCAAAACATTTGGAGAATAGTGTTAAAATGATAGATTATGATGTAAATTCAATGAAAAGATATATTTTTTAATTTAAATGTTTGTGCTACCTAGTCATTAATTTGTTATATAAAATTCTAAATTGAAACTAAATCATATTAAATCTATTACCCATCCAGTTTTCTTTTTCATAATAGGTGTATATAATAAATACAATCATAAAAAAAATAATTAACTGTAATTATAGTCATGATGTCCTTCCTAACCTAACCTGCTTAGTTAGTTTACATAATTATTAGAGTACCAGATATTTTTTTCTGTTTCAAGTCAAGTTAAAAAGTGGAAGACTAATAAAATATAATAAGAAATGCCCAACAATGTGTTTAAATAATTTATTTTCTTTTTCTATTTTGTAGTAGTAGTATAACCATTAACAACAATTTTTACAACGTTAACTATTTATAAACTTGTGAATATTGAAACTTTTTTTTTAATTCTTTTCAAATCCAATTTAAATATTTATTTTAAAAATATAAGCTTATTATTTAGTGTTTAAACACAAAATATTGAATATTCTGACTGAAAAAATATGTTTAAAAATGTTTCTCGAGTGCTTGCCTGATGTCAGTATAGGTACTATGTAGTATTCACAATTGAATGGAATGAATTCAATTGCCTTCATTAATATACTGCGTATTTTTTAAATTTTTTTTATGTGTTTTGTTTGTCAAAATGTTTTAGTTTTGAATAAAACGTAATAAAATATAACCAATGAGAAGCAGTTATTTATTTTATTTATTCGCATATTTAAATTATAAATGAGTGCGCTAAATTTACATGTTAAAATTTTACCCGTTTTTGTAAATTTTACAAAATTTTTTACCGCTCCAACGTTATGCGACCCCTCAAATTAATTGCAATTAATTATGATTTAGGTAACATTTTACACTATTTACACACCAAACGGTAGTTAACCACATAGGTACACCAAATTGGTTTATGGTTGACTGTTAACAATTATTACATACATAATATGACTAGTAGGTAACCGTTCGTGATTATGTTTCGAATACTTCGATAAAAGTTTTTCTTCTTCTGTCTTATACCAATTAATTACCTTGTAGCTGGTATAAGGTATCATTCAAACCAAGTTTCTGTTACTATTTTACCATGTACGCATACCAATTTCTATTCATACAAATTCGTCATCTCTAATGTGTTAATGATTAAGCAGAGAATCCAATCAACTTGTTTGTATTTACATTAAATTTAGCACACCTATTGACATTTGGCAGAATCCAAACGGCCAAAGCATTGGATAGGCAAACGGCTAAAAACATGTTAGCGGGACAAGGTAAAATGGTCGACAGGTCGAAAAGGTGTTAATACATTAATAATATACACATTTAATTCGATACGATTTCGGAAATAATTATATCATGTGATCAAGCTGCAACCGGCCCACAGTGTTATCTTTTACGAGTGGTTCTACCACGGGACCCTGGCCTGCTGTTATACTGCGCACTCCGTTGTACCCTGATCAATTCTGATTGTCGGTGAAAAAATATATATAAAATACATTGTTTCAAAAGCTCTGTCTACACGAGATAAGCCTGCGCAAATAATACCGTTAGGAGGCAACGAGTCGCATTTCCGTTAACCTCGTTATCTCAATATCGAATCAGTTTTTTACGCCAGCCAATATATGTAGTTTGTCGGCCATTTCTTATTTTAGTCTATTCAATGTCGGCCTAATGGGTCCTATCGTTCTTTTTACCACACATGCATTAAGCATGTGAGTTTATAATGACACCGAAATCAAATGAAACGAATAAGCACGGGTGGTGTTGAATATTTTCTAACCACATTCAGTATCATGTCATCGTGTACTAATTCTCACTAATAAAACGATGAGTGTATAATGATAAATTGTGATAAACAATATAGTTTGTAACTTTCAGTAGTTATAATATATGAAATAATACTAAATATCTGTACAAAATGTTCCTTAACGTCATTGTAACAAACAATTAAAAATAATAGTATTATATCTCTCTACGTGCTTAGGTCAACAACGCGGTCCAATAATACTCTACTTTTTTTATATGAAATTGGCTGTGACGTTGGTAACCGGCACGGAAACGAAAACACAGACGGATGCAAAAATATGATAAGCAAAACAGGAATCACGTATAACATAAATATACGGAAAGCTTAGTATCCTAATACTATATTCAAATTGAAGTTAAAAATGTTATTATTTATACATATATTGTTTTATGAAAGCTTAGTAAAACTGTATAAAATGGTTAGAGATAATAATTGTGTTTTGCATTGACTCTTGGAATATGCGGCACGTAAGCCAAGTACCTATTTATAATAATTTGAATTCTCTTAATATTCGGTAAAATAATTATAATTGTTTTCAAATGTAAAATCATTTTTGAACTATAATTATAGGTAAAACTGATTAATTTACTATGATATATTTTTAATTAGGTAACTCATTTTTAACGTAAATTTGATTAAGTGACTTAAATAATTAAAATTACGTTACATCAAATAAATAATAATTGTAATCGTGTTGTGTATAGAAAATATTATTTTTTTTTGACATAAGATAAAATAAGATTTTTTTTTTAATAATACAAATGTATTGCATTGTTAGGACACATTTTGTGTTTGTGAGTTACATTTTTAGATCAAAACTTGCAAATGTTTTTATATAACCATAACTAAAATAAAACTAAATTTATATTATGGTTATACTGTGTTTTTCTTACGTTAAGTAATGCTACTCATTACAATGGTACCATAGGTACTTATGTTATTATCACAAACTATGTTTAAATAATTTTAATTTCAACAGTTACAACAACTACAATAAAGTATCATTATAATAATTACTATAATAGTCATCATTCATATTCGCAGTATTTTACCGTCGGTTATTATGATTTCAAATTAATTATTAAAAAATATAAAAATGTAAATACGGGTATGTATGACTGAATAATTAAATATTTGTAATGTATAGAAAAGCTAAAAAAAATTTAAATGTTAATTTCGATTGTTTTTTTAATTTTTTCGAAAAGATCAATATGGAATAATATTGTCTCATAAATAACACTTCATCAAGTGTATTGTGAATCTATATGCTGAACCAACTAGCACTGTGTATCTAATTTGCATTTTTTTTTTTATTATTATTTAGATTGTGTGTATGTGTATTTTAATACTTATATGTTGTACGGAGTTAATATAATAATTAATAACTAGACATTTATTGACTATATACTATGTTTTTCCAGAAAAGCATTTACAAAAACAATAATTGAAAGTAAAAAATGTTTTATACGTAAACATGATAAAAGAGAATAAATTAATACACGAGGCTCATAAACTCAAAGTATTATAAATGCATCTGTTTGTATAATCATGAAGGTTCTTTATTTATTATAATATTTAAGTCGAAACAAAAAAATAAATAAATTATATAATTCTTTTATTATATTATTATCATTGTAATGCGCGTATAACATGATGAACTGCCTACTGGAAGTGTAATGGAATAATCTTTAATTTTAAAGAGTAATATTCAAATTCCCTACAGTCATTCACGGGTTTCTTTTATCAAATGCATAATTTCTTTCTTGTCACATTAACATTTTCCCCCTCATTTCCTGTCACAATAATATAAATAATAGTAGGTAGTTCTTTTTGCTACCACACTCACGTGTGGGGTTGTCCTTGTTTAGTCCTTCAGTGCATTAGGTGTTTTCGTCCCCCATGTTCTGTCCTCGGCCGATTTCAATGTTGTCGATTCCAGTCATGCCAAGCCAAAACCCGCCATTGACCTATATTGAGGGCATGTACCGATGTACCATCTCACTATTATTCAATGCCGTTTCTCACCATTATTTGAACCATTCATGGGGGTATATTGAAGTTTTACTGCATAAGTATTCACGCAGTGGTTTTAACGATTTTATGCATACTTGAGTGGTACGAGTTTAAAGTCATAAATCTGGTATATTAACGAGTTTTCATTCTCCCCGTATTCGCTGAAGGTTTTGTTCGACAACTTTTGTTCATTCTGAATTATGATACCGAGTGGCACGTTGTTGATCAAATGAGATAGTTACGCTAGTTGTATCAACCTTAAATCCAAACTTATTACTAAACATTGTGCCATTATGTAATTATACTCAATTTTTCTTTTTCAGTAATTGAACGTACTATACTTGGCCATGGAACATACATATTATTCATAAATCAATGATGCACTTTCTAAAGCGTGAATGTTTGTTTCATATTCGAAGTCAAACCTAACATAGGATAATTGTACACTAAGCAGGTTACGTATAATATAATGTAGGTACGAAATACATAGAAAAACTTGAATTTTTTTATTAAGAGTAAGGCTATTTTCGTTTAAATAATTTAAAATTGAGAAAATATATACTTAGATACTTAGTATGTGACACTAATTAGTATACTCGTAGAATACTTCAATATAATGTCCAACACTAATATTAATCTGGAGCACCTGTATATTGGGCCCTTGATCTCTTGTAGAGTTGTAAACAACCAGTGTGTTCAGTTAGTCAATTATTTTTAAACATTAGCCTTGAAATACATATAGTTTTAATTTTAAAAGTTATAATGTTTTGTTTATTATATAAATTAATAATTTGCAATCATAAAATAAAATAATTTTTAAAAATTTTAAACTAAAATATTATAATGTGTTTAATTATTATAGAACATACCACTGATCCTTTGAAGGTTATTATTAGTATTGTTATAGTTGTTAACACAAGCTTCGAGTCCAACTACCTACGGTGATTTTAATTGTAGTTTTTAAAATAAAGCTGTACTTTTATCGGTATTTTTTTTCTTTTTATTTATAATTATTATAAGTAACACACAATGATTGTGAAAAAAAAGTAAAATAATGTTTGACTTTATAATCTGGTTTTTATTTAAGAGTTTTCACAAACTCTATAATAAATAATTACGACTGAACATAATGCATTTTTTCTTTTTTTTTATCAAACAAAAGAGTTTTAAATTTTAGTGACAAAAACTCGCTTTTTATATTTGAAACATTTACAGAAGTTCTGAGGGTATTATAATATGCTTTCGAGTGATTATGCCACTATAAAAGTTAGTTTTAATGTAGGTTATTATTAAATATTATATATTTTACTGTAATACATGCAAAATCTATAAACTCATATTCATGTTCTGCTTATTGTGTTCGAAAGTTAAGAAACCCAAGTTTGAAACGGAATATTCTACTCGGATGCCTCATTGATATTATCACTTAAAGTTTCAATCGTAAATAATATTAAAGTCAAACTAATCCAAAAGCTCCAGTCTATATAATTTATTGTCAACAAATATTTAATGTAACATAATATTATTATGCTGATTGATTTTGATTAAATTACTGTTTTGAGTTTGAAAGATGGTTTTACATTGGTTATAGTATATTATTGTATATTATTTATTAACCCACGAAGATACTTAATATAGTTTGGTAATTTCATAAAACTGCTATACAATTAGATAACGAGACGTTCTTTTATTATATCAAAGTTAATGTAAAGTTACTTATAGTTCAACCATACGTAAATTTCTAATAAATGTTTAGATCTTTTTCAAAAAAATAATGTGCATATTATTATAATATTTTTCACTTGCTGGAAAGTCAAATATATTTCATATTTTTTCAATAAACTTAAATTTTCATTGATATCACTTAACGTGTCATCGACGGTATAAATTACACTTTATATTGTCATAAGGATTTAATATAAGTGTCTTTATAATTTTCGTTGTTTACAATGTATTATCACTAAAGTTACAAAATAAATTTCCTAAAAATATGTTCAGTAGCTGTTTCCTGTTGATATATTACATTTTATTTTTAAAAATATAATTCTATAACATTTTGAAAGACGTGTTGCAATGTTAGCTGTAATTTATAATTATTTAATATTGATATATATTGTAATATTTTACTAACTTGTTTGTCCAATTGTTCTAAACTACATTGAGGACCTACATCGTTATTAATATTTAATAATTTCAATTTTATGCTCTAACACCATGTACGAAGAATTCACACTTTCATTAATAGTTTTACAAAATTACATTCATTTTTATTTTTAAAAATATAAGAGCATCTTAATATTTTTTAGAGCATGAAATAATGTAGTACCTACTTTATACACCCTTTTGAAGCAGAACAGGTATGAAGAATTATATATAAATGGAATATCGATCCTGTTTTTTTTGATTCATTAAAATATATCTTTAGATGTATAGGTTATAATATTTCTATATAATATTTTTTTATAGACATTTTTTAGATAGTATAGTTTATTAATTTATTATACCTAATGGACATTTTAATTCACTCTTAAATATATTTTGTGTGTATTTATCTAATAATATGTGATTATTTTTACTCGCATATTGACTATTTCACGAACTGTTTAAATGTGTATATTTAATATATATACTTTTATTTTTAATTAATCATTTATTTATGTATATTCTATGTATGATGAAATTCTCAATTGTTATTATAACTAACTATATACTAGGAAATCGTCATAATATTCTCCAATACTGTTATGTACCACTTTTGCCTATATAACACGCCGTGTTACACATTAATACATATAATATGAAAAAAAAATTTAATATCTTAATATTTCTTACGTGTCATATTATACTAACACAAGTTTTTCTGATTAACATTTTTAATGGATAACATAGGAATGTTAAATGACAGTTCTAGGAAAAATAAATTTGTAAAAATGATGATTGAGAAATAAATCAATATGACGTAACTTGTGATTTTAAATTTAATGTTTGAAAATCTGTCTTTCACTGTCTACCTATATTATTATATTACTCTGTGTTATGTTAAATGGCCTTAAGAAACACTAAGTCCTATCATCGCTGTTCACCACTCATATTACATTTTACTGAAATATGGCCCTGAAATGATATTATATTTATATTTATCAAGGGTGCGTTCGGTTTCATGTAGTACGTCTTCTTTAATTCTTTGTTTGGCGCTCATAAATATCGTGATGATGCATAACATATGACACTCCAAAGATTATGAGAAAGCTAGCAATTAAAATCTTTTTAGAATCAGTTCAGTGGTGTTTACAATCGTTAACAACAACAAAAATAATCAAAATTACGGTATCTATCAGGCCATATTTAAACATTTACTGCCCCGGTAAAACATATTTTTTCTGCCCTTCTTACCAGAAAAAAAGTTACTTCTTAAAACGTAAGTTAAAACTACTATTTTGTGACATAATGCAGGTTAGCTCTCAATCCCAAACAGCATTTTGTAATGATAATAATATTATAATACTATTATTATAACATTATATTACAATTATAATAATATTTTTCAACAATAAACTGTATTTTAATGAACTAAGAAAAATTAAGAATTTGGTTTCAAATTTATAATCTTTTGAATCACATGAGTTTGTGTATTCCCACCCATTGGGTGATGTTTTTGACCATAACTGCCTAAACAAATTTGACTTCTTTTATAAGTTCTATCATATTAAGCATGTAAAAATCCTTACTTTGAAAAAAAATCAAAAAGATCCCTCGGGAGCTAAACTTTATTTGTTCTAATATTTCATGTTTTCATATATTTTGTTAACTCTTAATTCTCAAAAAAACCAATGTTAAATAAATAAATAATTTCATAAAAAAAATATAGGTAAAACAAAAATGAAAACAAAGATTTCTTTATAGTGTTTAATGTTTTTTTCTTATTGTCTAAAATTGTTGTTGTACATATTATTTATTTATTTATTTTATTTTATTAACGCCAAACGGTAATTACAAAAAGTATATAAACAATAGCAGAATATTTAGATTATAAAATACAACTTAAAATTTATTAGAAAAGGTTACAAAATGCATTATTTAAATATATTAGTATAGACAGTTAAAAGGTGGCAAATAAATATAGAATAGACTACATAGCATTATTGGCACAACGAAGCACACGATGAAGAGGGTGGTTATATTATATTAAAAGCGTCGAGTAGTTTCGGTACCTTCATATTTGTCATGTTATAAGCTTAATGTATTATAAAAATAAAATGTATTATTTATTATTAATGCATTTTATCTTATCTTAGTTTTGTTAATAATAAATAATAATAATCTAGGTACGTAGTTATGTTTATAGCATCCTCTCAAATTGATGAAAATAAAGTGATAATTTCTTCAAAATCTGGTTTACCTAATTGTTATTCCTGATTCAAGTGTCATTAATGTCAACATAAGGTCAAAACACCTTTCTTGGTTCATAGTTGACCTTAAATATTTTCATAATTATTAATATTATTTTCCGATTATTTTCCGATTAATTGATGAAGACAATAATATACATTTTTGAGAGCTGTAATAATAGTTTTTAACAGAAGGTTAAATAATTAACTGTTAATAAAAATAAAAATATATAATAATAATATATTTTTGATAAAAATCTTACACAATAAAAATATGTTAATATAAATGTACTACCCATAAATGGACTAAACAATTTGCCACCAGGTGCAACAGTGTATACTTGCCAAATACGTTCCTGAGTATCCAGCTCGTTGTATAATACAAGTACAGATCATTTACCCATATTTTTTTAGACTAAGATCCCCTATTAGTCATAATGTTTATCTGGATTTTAACATACACAATATCATAAGTAGTTATTGATTTAGCCATCAGAGATTATTATACCTAAATTGTTTGAATTGGTTTTCCAATTGAAGGATGCAAATCGGAAATTTTAACATACGATTAAATCTAGAAATACATACCTGTTTAGTTTATGCTTCATTATATGAACAAATCATATGAGTAATTATGTATAGTATATATTCAATTAACAGTAATTATCTACCTACTTGTTTTCAAGTATAGATAAATAAGAATTATTTTGATTATATTTTTGATTATAAACCTATAGTCTATAGCAAATTAATAAGCAAACAAAAATTCATTTCCGTGTCATTACTTAAGAAGTATGAACTCAATTAAAAACAAAAAAAATTAACTGATTAATGTTATAGATGCACACACTTAAAAATGTACCAATAAATGTATAAATACATCGTTCATATGACTTGACATTTGACATAGAAACATAATATGTGGTAAATTTGAATTATTATACAGGAATCGTCTATGATTTTAATATAAGTCCTTTGCGTATTATAGAACAATTCATAAAAATATCATCAGATATAAAAGTCTTAACTATAGGTACATAAATTTAGTACACGCAGATTTAATATTGTTGTTATAATAATGGATATTTATAGAATAGTATTACATATTTTATGAGTTTTTTTTGTGACGGTGTAATCATTTTAGTAATTATATTGAAAAAGAAGTTATTTATATCGTTTTTTATTATATAGATTGAACTTTTACAACCATAGTTGTAAAAGCAAATTATTCACATATCCGATGTATCTTATATATTATAATTAATAACTATCATTACCAGACTGAATTGTAATAGTAAATTAATTAAATTGTTTCTCAAAATGTTTTCGATTACTGTTATACTGTGTTATTATATTCACTTTTATTTAACAATTAATAATTATCTTATATGTAAAGCATTATTTAAATTGAGGGTTTCTTTGCACCAAATTTCTTGGTTTTTTAGACTAAGATACACACTGTTACTTTAATAATAATGATAGAATTTTTAAAATTGCACAGTATTTTAGGTATGGACATAAAGAATGATTCTGTGCAACATAAATTTGAAAAACTTTGAAATTTATTAAAAATTTTTTTTTTTAAAAATTGGTGCAAAGTTAACTATGCTATTGGGTGACATTGCACCAACATCAAAAATGCTTTTAATTTCCATGTTTATTAACTGTTTGTGCAAAGTATCCTTATAAAATTTGACTATAGGTGTATTCTTCAGCTTTTAAAAACAAAATAATGATTTAAACACAATTTATTCTTAAACAACAGTGTGATAAAACGTAAAAAAGTAAAAATTTACTAAAAACTATTATATAATTATAATATTAAATTTACCTATATTTGTTCAATCAAAATATGTTAATTACAGTCTTTTGCAATACCTATTATAATACAAAAAATAACAAACTTAATGTACTAAATGCAGTCTTTTGCAATATTATAATATTAAAATTAAAAAGAAACATAATATCTGGTAACTTCTAAGAATACATATCAATATTCCAAAGTAATTTTATATAAAAAACAATATAACCAATAACAAATCAATAAAAACTAAATTTACTTATACCTAGCAGTCTCTCTCTTCTTATTCTGTATAAATATCTAATTCTTCAACTCTAAAGAAACCTCTTCTGACTAGCTTTGGGGGTTTCATCTTCATCATAATGTCTTTCCATGGGTAAAATATTTCATCTACTTTTTCTGGCCATCTATAAAATTTTCTTGTTTTTTCCATAGATTGTATATTGACTCCATCAGGTTCAACACTTGATACACGACCCGGATACAATGTTTCCATGTACTTGAATATTACAAAATCATTTTCTGAGTATTTTCCATTCTTACTAACTGGGCAGTCATCTCTGTCATCTGTAAACGAGCCAACATTTTCAGCCTCATCTGATTGTTCTGTACAAGAATTTTCACTATCATCATGAGCATAACTTTTGCCTGGTTCTATATGTAGTTTCTTTCTTTTATTTCTCAGAGGTTGTACAGTTTCTGATCTTTTGGCACTCAAATGCTGAATAAAGGTTTCTTCAATTGAGGAATTATTATCTTCAGAATTTGGAAGTCTTGCTAATAATTCATTTACATCACAAGGATATATTCCGCATTTTCTAAAACCATTTGGCATTTTTCTAATGTTTCATCAGAATAGTTTTTATAGTTTCTTGAACCTAATTGTTTTTTATATTTGTTCGGCATACTCTAAAAATATTTAAATAACATTAGGTAATTTAAACATATTTTAACAAAGGTATTGTAAAAAAAATTGCAACATTGCACCAAAAATTGGTTGCTGCAAAGTTAGCAAAAAATACTCAAATTCAAATATATTTCACTATTTAAATTTATAAGCCTTATAAAACAATTTCAACTTGATTATAATTATACATAATCTTAATCTACACTACATATAAGATAAAATTATGAATATCTTACCAATTTTTATAATTTATTTATTGACGAAATCTGCCTATTTTGTTTGAAACGGTTTTTGTGTGTTTGATAACAAGTCTTATCACTTCAACACAGTTTGGAGGGAAATCAATGACTGGAAGTTGTAAACGTTACAGATGGTTTTACATATGGTAAGTATTCAAACAAAAAAAAAATCAAACAAGTGATATCATTTTATAACTCGTGAGAACAAATAAACACAAAAATATATTTTGGTGCAATGTTCACAGGCCTGGTGCAAAGAAACCCTCAAGTACTTTATGTCCTACAGTGAGTCATCATTGCCTAGCCCGAACCACTGAAGCTATGAGTATGAAATTTGGACAGTACTTTGGTTTTGTGATGTAGGCAATCGCTAAGAAAGGATTTTTTAAAATTTGACCATTAAAGGGGTTAAAAGGGGTAATAGGGTCAAAAATAAAAAATTATAGGACATTTTTTAAAAAATAGTTTTATATGTAGGTACCTTAGTCAGTGTATTTCCTATAAGAAGTAGTTATTGTTAAAACTATATCATAAAGGTATTACAAATAATGAGTTGAATAATCACAATTTTTCATAATTAGTAGAAATAAGTATTTATTATTTTATTGGGTTGCCAAATGTTAATCCGATAGATCAAGTACAAGCATGCATCAAATCAAATTTTTACACATGTAGCCGCTCATCAGCGTTGTCCGTGATCCGACGTAATCGGATTGCCTACAAGAGTGGCTCAGTTGCACTTACAACTGCAGCGAGTTACACGCAAAATGAGTTGAATAATCACAATTTTTTTAAGAATTGTCATATTTTACGGGCAGTGAAGTGCACGGAATCAGCTAGTTAAAAATTATATAATTGAAACAAAATACATTCACACATTTGTTAATTATGAAAAAAAAATTAATTTATATAATAATAATATAATTCAAAATTCTAATTAGTGATTAAATTATACCATTAATAATACAGTATATAATATGTAACTTTTTTTAATGATTTGCTCTCTTCTTACATAAAATTTAAAAAAAAATTATAATATTTTAGAAGTATATATGTACATTAAAATTGTAATAAAACGTTAAAAACTATTAACAGCTTTTATTTTCAGCCGTAGTAAAAAAATTAAACCTTCAAATTTAATAGTTTAAAATTTAGTTGTGATGGTCAAAAGACTATCAAATAACGTTTTATGTATTCCCCTTTTAATTTACACCAAAAGGTCAGATAATTCTTCTGTTACTAACCTTTATAAAATATAAGCTGTGAACAGTTTAATAAAAATTGTTCAATATTTTTGTGTACCGAATTACAAATTATAACCATATATCTATGAAATTCGTAGTAGGGTATTATTTTTTAATACAATTATTTAGATACCTACCAAATATATTAGTGTTAAAATGAATTTATGTTAATTTTTGAGCTGTCTTTGATAAATTATTCTATTTAAAAACAAATGTATAACACTCCAATATTATAGGTATATTTAACACATTTATTATATTTTTAAAATGTTTTATTTTATCAGCAAGAGCAAAAACTAAAAAGCAATATAAAACTCTTATTATTTAATTCAGCCGAATATAAAACTAATAATTAATACCTCCTACGTCTTGAATGTAAAATGAAAATATATTACTTTTTACGAATAATGGAAAAACTTTTTTTTTATCAAAAGGTTTATTATAATTTTAAGGAAATTTTAATTTTGGAAAATGACGTGTTCAATAGCTGGATTCCTCATAGATAATGTGTTCATTAAACAGTTGAATATAAATTGATCTAAGTTTTTAAAATGAATACTTACTGCAATCCGGAAACATTTTTGATTTGAGAGACAGTAGTTTTCTTACATCTTTCAAAGTGAAGGCATTTTGAAGAAATTATTTGAATTTCGTGAATTATCAATATTTGTCTGAAACCATTTGAAACGCTTGGAAGATAGAAAATGGCCAACCTCTTAGCGTGTCTTTCATTAAGTATGTTCTATGGAGTATACGCTTATTGTTCAAATAACTTTAGGTCATTCGTATTTTCTCAAAAGTTTAGAAATTAAAACGTACCTGCATATCATGTTCATTGCAAATAACTACCGGCTTAATTTATTTTGCTAATTTTTAATCGAAATTCTCTATTTATTGTCGTCCATACCATAATAATTATAGTATAGATTAATTAATTATTAAGTAGTTAGGTACTTATACCTATATACCTTATAAATATAATTATTATATATTTCACAAACAACCAAAGCAAAAAAATTGTAAGATATTCAACTCTAGTAAAAAAATAAATTCAGTACATAATTATAATGCAAGTATCATCGAAAACTTCATATTCCGTCGTATATATAAAAAAATGTTTAAAACATATTATCAAGATGTATAACATTGATTGGTGAGTCCATTACATAATTTGTTTGCTTGTATTTTTTTTTTAAAGTTCAAGATAATTACCTACAATACGTATCTAAAATGTCTAGATGCATAAACACTTATTATTATAAGCGTTAAAAAAAGGAACTATATAAATAGTATGATCGTCAAACGGTCCAGTTGAAATAACCGCTGAAAATGACCACGCACTGTTATAAAAGCACCTATGAATTCGTTGATTAAAAGTGAATTTTACTATATTGATTAGGATTTCATAAATTAGTTTGAATAAAATAAGAATTACTAATACCATTAAAAACTATAAGTTGGTTTACCTAATTAACACCTGAATTAATATAGTACAACACGCTTTTCTCCTCCAAATTGAACCGACGATGCGATGGAAATAGTTGCGTAATGCTTCCACCTACATTCTACCTTAATTTTATTATAAATATATTATTGTTCTATAGTAGTTTATTTTTTAGTTTATCATGGACAGGTGAAATAATATAGAAACTATGATCTTTTCACATCAAGAAAAGTGAAGATTTTCATTTATATATCATTTTAAAAAGACTTAATAAGTGATGCTTTTACTTTGTTATATCATACTCTTAGAGTCTGCAAATGTTGAGGTGTCTATTACTTTTTTGGATTGGGCCACGAGGGGATTCGTTCCCATAATAACACTCTCTTCTTTTTACTGTCTATGACATACAAACAAACACATACACATAAATGGTCGTATGTATGTATGTATGTATGTATGTATGTATGTATGTATGTATGTATGTATGTATGTATGTATGTATGTATGTATGTAAGTATGTATGTATGTATGTATTTATGTATGTATGTACTATGTATGTACATATATGTATATATACTATCGGAATAGGAATCTTTATACTATAATATAAAAAAAAAATAATATAATGTCGTACCATTTACTAAATCCTATGAACATAAAAAGTTGGAAATTTTTTTTTTTCAATTGAAAGGGATCAAACGCATGACAATAAGTGATCAAAACCTAGTGTGAAATCAAAAGCTTAGTCCACTGGGTATTTTTATATATAAAAAAATTAATTTATGGAATGAATAAAAAACGGAAAATAGGTTAGTAAAAGTTTAGGAAAGAAAACATTATAATTGGATTAGCGGTCCCAATTCACTGATCGGACAGTTTGGGTGTAAGAAAGATGTTCCACAAGCTTAAACGAATACATGGTATTATGTTGTAAACCATAATAAAAGTAAATGTTTATGTTAATCAAAAAAAAAACGAAAAGAAATTAAAATATTTGTAAAAAGTATGTACACTGAAAGAACAATACATTTAATTACTTACTCTTTAATATTTTACAATATTTTTCGTATTATATTCGTATTTCATCATCACGTCACTATTTTTTTTTTATATATATAACCATGGATAAATTATATCCTATCACATTACATCTATTGATCAAATTTCCTAGAGGTATCCACTTTGAAAGTAAATAATTTGGTGTATGGTTCGTAAAAACGTTTGATTATAATTCAAAATGTTAAATTAAATTTAGGTTTTTAGTTAGTGAAATTATATTATAATATTTTATTTTATTCTGAGAAGATTTTTAATACTAATCATTAAATTACTTTCCAACATTTTCAGGCTGGTAATTTTAGTTTTTTTTTTTGTTCGTTGAGGCAGAAAAAATGCAGTTAAATCTTTTTAGAGTCAGAATGAAAATATGTTTATAGAGATTTTGAAAACTCGGATATAGAATTCAATTTATATATATAAAAAAAAGAGAGAGCCTGTATTTTACATTCGATGTAAATGTATTTTTACTTCAAATTTTGTTTTTCAAACATTCGATTTTCATTAAAATCTGGCCTACGTGTCAGCTCAGGCGAGTATTCCATGAGTTACTGTTTAGGTGTGTCAGGAATTCAATGAATCGGAAATTGGACACAGATTGGATATTGAGTAGGTAAGCCAATATTTGGAAATCCTCAAAAGTTTTTAAGAAAATACGAACAAGATACTGAAACACTGTATTCAGTACAATTATCACATTTCATCAACCTCTGTGCATTATAGGGGGTTGCTATAATTTTAAAATAAATGAAAATTTCATTTTAAAAAAGAAATTAACATATTTTGATTAATTAAATTATTATTAATAATATTTCTGTTTATTTTGTGTTAGTAGTTAGTTGTAATATATAATATTTCTACTTAAATAAAAACACAGAATAACTAATAGTGAATGTATAGAATCTGGGGTGATTCAATATACATATGTATACATATTTGGCATTATATAGGTAACATTCCTACGCACGCGACACATGTAACACATAAATAATATTCAACACATCTCCGATCAGAAGTTTAGAAAAACCAACACAATCAATTATCAGCGGTGCCAGTAAACATGGTACATTATTTATACAAAATCATGAAAGCATTGTTACTCATATAATTCGAGAACCATTCGACAATTCTCCGATCTAAACGTTCGGTCAATACATCACAATAAATTATCGACCATAACTTTGTCACACCGCACAAAATAAAATCATAAACACATCAATATTCGAACATCACGTATTAACCGACGCATATCAGACGAAGGGACCACACTAAAATCATCTTATATTATAAGGATCACACAGAATCGACTCGTCTGCTGTCTTTCACACATGAGGATCAGATGCACAAAGTCCACGCCAGTATGCACTTTGACGATATTTTTGGCATTCAAAGCGAATACGTTCATATACGCATGTTGTATTGACTATTGAGTTATTCCACCATTCGGTATGGCTATCGAATCAACCATCTCGTATTTTTGAAAAAATCCACCTTGTTAATTATTCATTCACCTATATATTTATTATTTTGCAATATAAATTTCTGTGGCTATTATAGGTATTATAATTATAGATATTATACTTTTATCGTATTATAGGTAATTTATATTATCGTTACATAGTTATATCGTTAGATTTTTAGGGACGATATAATAATAAGCGCACGTCAACGTAGATTATACAATTATATAATTATCATTAGATTATAAACATAGTTATTTATTTAGAATATAAATATAAAATTAAGTGATCATTAATTTATATTTGGTTAGCCATCGATTATGTACGAATGCTACAGATGTAGGGATTTTTAGGAGAAATATTTAGTTTACGATATAATCATAAATGCACATCACTTAAAATTATGCAATTACATCATTATCATTAGAACGTAGTCATAGTTTTTATTTATAATATAAATATAATAAGAAGGGCTCATCGACTTAAATTACATTTGGTTGGCCGTCGATTGTATACGAATGCTACTAATGTAGGGATCTTTTGAGAACTTGCGATAATAGTCCCAAATCATAAATAACAAATTTATATAATTAGTGTTTAAATCACATCAATATCATACATAGAGAAAAATATCTCTTAGTACACTAAGTGTTAAACATACAAATCAAACATGTAATATATACGTATATACGACGCAGTGACTTCGAGCATAGAACTCAACCCCATATCCAAAAATACAACTACATACTCAAGTAAATGAACTATAATATTTCATAATATATTTTTATACAAACATTATAGATACAAAATATAATAAAGTAGTAGATTAATTATACGTACACCCTTTAAAATAATGAAATAAAATCACTAATCAGCGTTCAGTAATACTAGAACGAGTAAACACTAAACACATATGTAAATTTTATTAAGTATATAAACAAATATCAATTTATTATACCGTTTAACACGTGCGCAACATTAGTAGGGATCGTAGTCAATCTTAGGAGGATCCGAGTGGGTCACTGGCCTTCCTGTATATATTATAGTTTTACGTATTATTTCACACATATCCAATACCCATCATTCCATTTTTATAATTTTAAAATATAATCTTTTCCCTTCTATCTTTTCGTATTTTTATTCTACTACATAGTGCTAATTATATATCATCTATGTGGATTAACGGAGAGAATTTTTTATTACTTTTAGTGAACAAGACTTGTTATATAATACTTAGTATTCCATATTATAATCAATTGAATTAAATATTTCTTCGTACTTATATTATAAAGAAACACGAACATTTAGTATAAAAATAGTAACTGTTTATTATAGTTTGTTTGCTTAAGTTGATTTGATTTTGATTTTGATTCAACTTACCTTGCTAAGAAGAATAAAAATAGTAATAAAACAATTATAAAAAACCAGAACTTGCTCAGTTGTTCAGTAAGATCAAAGTATACCACTGAGTATGGCACTATAATATCTGAGTTAAATTTGAATTTAATGTTAAATCATTGAACATTTACAAAAAACCCTCAGAGAAAATATGGTGCTGAGCAATGGTAGGTACTTATATTTTGAAATATATTTAAAATTTCTAAACTTATTTTTCTATTAGTAACACAGAGGTTGAACTAACTTATGCTACAAATTTCGAATATATTATATGATTGTAGTATTGTGTACTTGCAATAAAGTAACTATAACTTAAGAGACAATACAAAAGTACCGTAAAATAGAATGCGATTGTATTTTTTGATTAATATTTCTCTAAATATTTTAACCACCATTGTGTATACTGTGTACGAATACATAGAACCAGACATATGAGTATCGAGTGACCTCCCTTCCAAGGCTGGATAAACAATTTTAACAATTAATATGCTTCCTACATAATTATCTATTATACTTACAACTATTTAAAAAAATAATGTAGGTAATCTAATTATATGTTTAGATATTGTGAAAATTGTGGAAAAAAGAATGGCTTTAGCCGCTGAAGTTTAATTAGATAACAATAAAAATAATGTTAATTGAGTATTTAACCCTTTCACTAGGTACTCCAGACTTAAAATTACGTCCAATACATTTACACTATTCACTGCTCCAGACATACTATTACGTTTTGGTATTTTACAATATTATCAATTAACTGTACAAATTTAGGAGACCGTGGTTCGTATTGTTTTAAATTTAAATAATTAGACCATATAGATCACAACATTTTTTTTTTATGTAGCTTACACAAATTGCAGAGTAAAAAAATAGTGTAGCAGTGAAAAGGTTAAAGTTTATACAGTTAGAATTATTATTAAAACAACATAATAACTAAAATTGTTTTATTAAACATTTTTATTTTACGTTTTAAAAAAAATTGAATTTTAAACGATCATAAAAAAAAATATTGTGACTAAAACTTTGGTATTTTGAATTGCAGTAAGAACATATTTTGTTGTTATATTGTAATTATTGTTTTGTATACTCAAACTTTTTGGCTAACTAACTGAGATACAAATATAATATTTACATAAATCGAAAAAAACAAAAGAAAAAAAGATGAATTTCTCATATGAATATAAATAGTTAAAAAAAAATTAAATATTTTTAAAATGTTATCAGTTATTTATAGGAATTTTTAATTATTGAATTTTTAATTATGTCTCCATTTGAACTCCTTGTAATTATATTTTTATGAATGACGACAAAAATCCAAATTGATTTTATCGAAAGTTAGAGTTTAGTGTTGTGGATCTCGTTTTTTGCTGTTTTGTTAATTTTTCTAATTATTAAAAAAAAAGTTTTAATAAGTGGTAACCCAAACACGCTATAGAAGTTTTGATATTAAGTATAGTTTTAACAATATTTAAGTTATTTACTAAGACTTTTAGTACTGACAAAGTTAATACTTCTGAAGTTATTTCAATAATTAATGCAACAAAAGCACATATTATAAACAATTATTTGTCTATAGAAAGTAATAGCTTAATATATTTACTTTAAAAATGACATGCCCGCTAAGTTACAGCTGAGGTAATTTTAGTTAGTGATAAGTTATTAATTTTAAATAATATAAAAAAAAAATTAAACTTAATTATAGAGGAAGTGCATTACACATTCACACACAGTTATCATATTATGATAGAAATACAACATTATTTTATCCATAACTAAAACATATTGGCTTTTTTTTTATTGAAATAAGTATTAGGAAATTCAAATATCTGTCACACTGTCACCATAGGTTCAAGGTTTGTATAAAAGTTTAATATAATAATTTTTTTTTTATTTCATAATTGAATGAACAGTTTAACTTTGACGCCAGTAACTCATAAAAGAAAAAAACACGTATGCCAGTTATACATTTATTATGAATGTAACAAGTTGAATCTGACCCTCCAATAACTCGAAATTCAGTTGATATCGAGTTTATAAAAGTTACTTTGTTGAACCACGTTTCTGTCACATGAAATTAGTAAATTTGATTACCTAGTAAAAACATAGTTCTCGTTCGTTAAAGAACAGCATTTTTAAAATATATATATTTTTCAATATTTTTTTATCCTCAAATTGTTTAATTTTTTGAACTGCATCATACAGTTTTGATTTAATATTTCAAAGCGGAATATCTTTGATTTAAATTATCTCGATGCATAAAAATCGAATTTTGGATGAGTAGTTTATGAGTTATAACTTATAAATAATTAAAGTTTAGATGAGCTGAGTGGTGTGGAACGTGGTTCCCCGCAAAACGTTGATCCACTACTCAGCTCGTCGAAACTTAAAATACTTTCTTTACAACTCATAAACTGCTGATCCTAAAGTAGATTTTTGTGAACATTTTATTGAAATCAAAAATGTATGTTGTAATTCAAAAAAAAAAATAAGAACTTAAAAATATGAAAATAACAGATATTTAAAAATATAAGTTTTTAATAAAAACGTCGATCTGTAATAACTTGACACCATGTAAAAAACTATTTTCAAAATCATTAATACTTTTTTGAACAATGAGTGTCTTACGTTAAGTTAATCACCCGGTTTATTTGTAGGGATATAATATGTGTGTATGTAAACGTGTACTTTTATGTTTTAAACATGTAATAATGCTGATGACAGCAAGTAGTAATATTAATATAGTCGTATCCGTCTTGATTTACATGGTAGTGCTCTACGAACATCGACAAAGGAAACTTCGTGTAGCTACGAAACAGGCCTATAGTTTGTAAGTACCTGCTACGTGTGTTCCTAGATGTGTTTAACAACATAATTATAATAAATTAATCTGATAACCAACAATAAAATTGAAGTTACTTACTAACGATCTTGGTATTTACCTACACCGGTGCTACGGTCAATACATCTATTACAGGATCCTGCTACTCTCTGTAGATATCGAATATTTGACGAAACACTCCCTGGCCACGTTTAACAGCATCCTATATAACTTCCATTTTTTTTTTTTTTTATTTAAATTTAATATAACATATCATTAAACAAATATTTGCATTTTATATTAATCAAACGAATAATTACGAGTACTCATTGACTTTAGAAATATCGAAATAAAATATGAATATTAGGTATAAATAGTAGGTGTACAATTGAAATTATTGATAGCCATATAAGTTTCTTTATTATAATAAATAAGAACGTATTTTTAGTTGATTCACGTTTACCTCATCGATCGTCGTTTTTACCAAACATTATAAAGAAATAAGATTCTATTCTAAGACAGCATTTTTTTAAATAATTTGGTTAGAAAAAGGTCGAAAATTGGAACGAGTTCTTTTTAGAAGAACTGGATTTGGAGCGTGTTCTTTCTTTGAATAAGAAACAATTATCTAGAACGAGTTCTAATGTTAAGAAATTAACGGGGAACGGAACGGGATCCTTTTAAAAAAGAACTTTACCAGCTTTACTACTTTAAACTATAATATCTTATAGCCACGTCATGAATCTTAAACGGTCATTCTGTGAAAAATTATACGTATCTGAGTACCTACCTTTCACATAATACGTGTAAGCAATTTACAGAGATTGAACTATAAATATTAATTAGGTGTACACTTTTTTTTATTTCAGCTTAGAAGAGTCAACAAAAGCATTCGAATGTTCTTAACAGAAATACGATTGTACAAGAATATTATAATATATTCATACAATCCAATTTGTAGAAAGTCGTTTGTATAATTTTATCATAGAAGCTAAACGTTTGTCTTATAACTCTATTCATTTATTTTGTATTTTAGATAATATTTTTTTTTTTTTTAGTTCATCTAGGTACCTATTGAATTAATGATAGAAATAGTTTGTTATAGTAGCTAAGATATATTTTCAAACTGGAGGATATTTCCATTTAAAAAGGATATTTAAAAACTTGTAAGTAAACAAAATTTATTTGCTTTTGACAATATTTAATTTTAATATTTATAAACGTCTATAAATATCATTAACAAATAATAAATTACAAGCCGAGCTAAGCAAATTGTTCAATTATTCAACACTCGTCTTTACGAGTACCTATGTATATGCATTTTTTTTTGACATATTGTTACAGCTAAAAGAAATAAAGTAAATATTTGAAAATGTATTAAAATTATTTATTGCTTAAATGTATCTATTAATACAATATTATGTTATGAAATATAAAGTCTTAAAGAAATTTCTGTATTATTTATATATTATGTAATATTGATATAGAATGTGATATATTGATGGAGAAAATACCTATATAAAATAAATAATTAAACTACCTTAATACATCTGGTCATATAAACTGAAGCTATAAATAAAAGTTATAAAAACTATTAGTTTCGGTATAAACCTCTATATAGTATCTTGATTCAAGCCGTAGTTACCTACTTATTGAAAGAATCCAATAGGTTAAAAACTATGCACTGGAGTTACCGTAGTTACCTACCGTAATAGATCTTTCGAGGGTGTCTCGGGGGAGTCACCTGTCAGCAATCATTTTTACCTTGTTTTGAAATATTGTGTTAAATCTCCAATAGCTCAAAGTCATATCTTTGTTATTACTGATAACATACATATTATAAAACTAAAGCACTCAGGTCAAAACAGTGTTCATTTGTAAGCCTACCTAAATCGACTAATTTTTATTTATGTTGAAAATTATATTAAATATAAAATTAAGTTAAAATATTTTAGATTCTGAGCGGAGCGATGAATGTAAGTATTGATTTTACAATGATATGTGTTTTTTTTTATTTAATTTTAATTTTTAACATTTATTTTTGTGTCTGTGCTTTGATTTTCTTCAACAGTATCTTTTCTGATAGGAAAGTGAATCTAGTTGGTACTTTGGGGTGTCAAAAGTAAAATATTCTCAATAGTTTTCAAATGGTAGGAAAAATCAAAAGAAAAATTAAGAAAAAACGGGAATTTTTGCGCAAAGTCAGTTTTTAGCAAAATCGATTTTGGATTTTAGTATAATTGTAAAACAAATGATCGCAGATACATGAAATTATCATTGGTTGTTTACTCGTATATTAGCATTTTCTACAGACGATAAAATTTTCAAAATATTTTGAATTGTTTTAAACTGTTTACGGACATATTCAGTTTCCTATTTTTTTAATTTTTTTTTCTATGAATGTCAATTAAATTTTATTCGCTGGAAAAAAGCTTGAAAATTTAATACAAGGCTTCGAATATTTTATTACAATAGTAGTTGAAAAACATTTAAAATGCATAGTCACAATTTTTTTTATAAGCATTTAAAGTTGGATTTTCGACTACATTTATCAAATTATAAATTTTAAAATATTTTTGTAGTTAAAAATTGATAACATTTTCATCCTTTACAGCTAAGGATTGAAAATTTAAAACAAGGTTTCACATAAGTAGGTTATTCTGTAAATAAAAAATCTCAAATATATAAACATACAGTTTTTTATAACTATTTTATGATCAAATTTGGACAAAATTAAATATTAAATAACTATAAGAATAACGATTTTAGTTGTTTTGTTGTAATTTTATAATATTAATTCAACTTACCAGCTACCGTATTAATAATATGAAATAACAATATAAATATAAAATAAAATATGCACACTGACAAACCGTCTCAGCTCAGAATCGTTTTTCGTATACAATGATATTATATCTGTTATATTTATATCATTGAATTCAAATTTAATACCATCCATTATACCCACTCGTAACCTACTGTACAGCAGAGCGACATCCACTTGCCCACCCTTTTTTTAACTTAGTTTTGACTTTTTAATTAACTGATACCCAGATTTGCTATAACGGTTTTTATATCAAAATAAAAATTAATTAGATTTAAAAACAACGTAATTTTGTAGAATTTAGAAATTATTGGTAGGTACCAACATTTTGGTGATATAATAAAGCTTAATATTGAAATTTGGAAATAATACAAGATATCATTACTAGATATCTATAATAATACATGTACCTACTGTACCTATGTAATGAAAATAACTCAAATAAATAAAAATAATATATGAATAGGTTAGGTTATTAATATCACAGAACAATAATATAGTGTCATATCAATTAATAATACATTTTGTCATAGGTATTATGTATCTACATCATATTTAGTGATGCATAATACGATTATTAATTTCACTTGAGAGTTCTAATAGCTAATAATTGTTTGTTTATCTTAAATGTTTGAATAGTAAGTATATTATTTAAAAATTTTATGTATTATATTTATTTAAAAAACGTATCTAAGCGGTAATAAAAATATTTAAATTTTTTTTCATTCTGCTTTTATTTTGTCTGAATATACGCCTTCTACATTTCAACAATGCTCTTTAATAACAGCATTTTTAATTTAAAAGTATGTTAAAGGATTAATTGTATTTTGAATGCAGTGGGTATGTGTCTTTGGTTGAGTTCATAGATGCATGTAATATGAGTTAATTACAAAACGTTTGTAAAGTTGGGAGGATTAAACGTCTCTCTTTGAAAATATCTTAGGCTAGACACGCTTCATGTGTTATTAAGTCTGAAATTAAGACAATAGCTCTAATAGCCTTTCTTCAGAGTTATCCAGCTTTATTTTGTTTTATTATGACGATATAATATAAAATATTATAATTTACTATTTTTCTAAAGTAACTTTTATAAAGTGCTCACTTTGTTCAATTTTGAAGAGATAATATAAACATCTCTAAGCACACACACAAAACATAAATATAATAACAATAACTGACAACTATAGTGTATGTTAAATATGTCTACAATATATAAATTATACTGAGGTAAAATATTCTAGTGTTGTAGTTAAAACAATGACATTTTTTTAAATGATGATTTAGAGGAGAAATAGGAAAAAGTAGAGTTTTGAAGTGGGATAATGTATTTCATTGGAAAACGTGACTGACGTAAAAAACACTTACCAGACACATTTATTTTATATTTTATTCTATGCATGCGAATTATTAAAATACATTTTTGTACATTTTATGGAGCGTGTGTTTGATCATACAAGGAATGTCACTAATATGCAATTAATTATGTACTCAAAGAAAACGTATAGGTACAATATACAATGATTGCTTATTATTTTTAATTGATAACAGACTTCAGTATACTTGTATATACCTATTAATAAAACAAAGTTATGAGTTAGCGATCCAAACAGTGTCAAACTATGTACAATATAATATATAATGATGAATAATACTATTTAAGTCAAAATATTTTAAAATACATAAAAGTCAACATTATTAGTTTTTTGATTGATGAATATAGTCATATTACATTATACTATAGGTTAGATATTTTGGGTAAGGTACGAAGGATCAACAACCAATATATCTACCGGTCAAAACACTGATGATGGTTATCGACCTACAAAATATCACCTGATTAGAATGTCAACAAATTAAAAAATCCATGAATTAATGTTAAAATTACATAGCATCTGTTTGGTACGTATAGGAATATAACAACTGGTACATGTGTAACATGTTAAGTTTAGTGGTGAATATTTTGAGAAAATATATTAATAAATACTTTCAAGGGTATATTAGTTTAAAATTAAAATATTAAAAAATATATTACATACAATTTATCATTGAAAGATTTCAAACACCAACTGACTCTTGATTGTCACTCAGTCAAATATCCATGGTAAACTGGTAATAATTGATGATCAATTATCCACGAGTAATTTTCCCGTGCACTAATGCAGTGCCCATTTAATATCATTTTCGTTCATTACTTTAATTAACTTACATTGTTTATTCATCACTTAAATAATAATAATAAACAAATAGATATTATAATATTATATAAATTATTACAATATTATTGTATAATGGGCTAAATGGTTATGGCTTTTTGCTCAATCTTACATAGGTATAATATATTTATTTTTTGTTGTATACAGTATACACGTTTGTATTTATCGCACTCATATTTTAATATGTAGTAATAAACGAAACTAAAAGTATTCGCATTTGTATTCTAAATGCCTTTTTTTAGCCAGCATCTGTATCTGCATTTAAGTACTTTGCTAAGTAATATTTTTACTACACTGGTTTAGTGTAACAATGGAGATGATGACAATATTTTTTGATTTTAAGTACAATTTGGAATTTTGCATTGAATAAATATGAAATCATGATTAATATTTATATATGGTATTAGATTTTTTAAATGAATTACATTTTTAAAACATTTTTTTTGTTTTTCAAATACAATTTATTATAACAATGTGATCCCATATTTTATCGAATTTATAAATTAAATAGTTGTATATTTATTTTATTATGTTTTTTTCATTTGTCATTGTTTTTATTAGTAAATTTTTTGTAGCTGTCAACAATCAAACCGTCGGTGGTTCAACAGTATTTCAGATATTTTCATAGTGATTATTTTTAGTGTTTTTCATTAATAATTTTGAATATATTATATATTTTTTACCATGATCTTAAGTAATAGAATTTTCCATAAACATGATAATAATACAGAGTAATTCAAAACCAATCACCTTCAATGGCGATATGTTAAAGATAATGATTAAGTACCACTATAATTATCGTAAAGCACAGAGGAGCTAAAACATTAGCGATTACAAAGAATGAGTATGGAATGTATGTGAGTTCTGACTATAATTTGTTCGTGGGACACATAAAACATTTATAGGAACCATTAAATTAATTTGAAATTAGTTTATTTAATGTTTCATATTATATTACTCTAAACCTAAAAACTAAAAATATATAAGCATTTGACATCGGAGAAATCATTTTGAATAAACATATGGTGTATGTCGTTTCTAGATTTAAAAATGACATACTTTTAAATCAATTAAAACTATATATTATTATAGTTAAAATTGTATAGTATTATAATTTAAACTCTAAGAACACTTTTCAAAAATTGACTGATTTACTCGATTTACTCGATATAATTGTAATAATTAGTAGCAGAAAGAGCAATGTATACATTATGTATAGGTCTGGTATCACTCAATAATATGTATTTAATAAAATTGATAATGGTAGCAATACGAAAACAATAATAACATATTAACGGACATAATTAAGGTTACGTTATTATATTGTAAGCATACATTGTTTCGTTTAACATAGCATTCAATGAATCTGGCAGTTTTATAATTTAAAACAACTTCTAAGTCGAGTAAAGTTTACGGACTTTATATGTTTATACTTCAAAATATATACAACACACGTGGTAATTATAATTAATGATGTTTTATGTAATTGTGAATCAAACTAGGTATAGGAATGTTCGATAAAAACATTAAGTAAACATTTGAACTAAATGTCACTGATACATGTTGTGTGAATGTTTGTGTTCAATGTTGTGCATATTAGGTACCCTAGATGAGCTTTTCAATTGTGTTTCATGAATGTTATTAGGTTACGTTACTTATACTAAATATGTTTTATTTACAAAATATTTGTTCGATGCACCTGCAGAAATAATATTACAAACGTAGGTACCTAATTATTTCTTTATTTTATTCTCCATTTATATATTTTTTTATACATACATTTATACATTTTTCATACATTTATAAAACTTTTCTATAGTCAATAAGAATGTATATTCAAATTCAATTATTGTATAAAATAGTTTTTGGTTTTACACGAATAAGGAAAATATTATGACGTATTGTTTTCAAAGTTGTATTGCCTATTTATGTATGCTATTTTGTTATGGAAAACTACTCTCCCCAACAGTTAATTATCTGCGTAACGTACATATATACATTAGTTAAGTTGCGTGCAAAAAAATATTTTAAGTCTATAATTATTATTGTTATAGATGTCGGTTTAATAATATTAATGGTTAACGCTCATTGACCTCATTACTAAAACTTTTTTTTATGAACTCAAATCCTGTGTTTTTCTAAACATTATACGGCAAAGATATACAATGTACATAATGTGGAAAAAATGTGAATGATAATATTTTAGTTTATATAAAAACTGTCTATAACAGTATTAACTTTATTATCATAGGTACACACAGTTTTGTTTTAAAATTAATTAATTATTATAAGTATATAAGCTAGATGTATTATACTCATATATTTATATATTCAGATGAATAACGTGATTGGGTATATTTTAAACTCGGATATAGCATTACAAATCCTTATGGCTATAATCATTTGTATTTTTTATTTTTGTAATAATAATTTAAAACAAAATGTACTTTTTTGCAACTTGTTTTCATACAAACTAGGTTACGCTTATAATTATATTAATTTTAAAAGCAAGTTCGTGTTGACTCCCGACCGAGCAACGTACGTTTGTATTTATCGCATTCGCATTTTTATCTTCCAGTAGAAGTGACACAGTACGAGGATTATAACAATTATTTCGTCATAAGACTAATTCATAATTATATAGTTAAAATATACCTCGTATAGAGTTATTAAAATTTAATTTATCAATACAATATTAATTAGTAACAATGAGCAAAAATACCGCAAATCCACGATCCAACTTCTAAAAGTCTGTTTCTGACAAATTATTAGTATCTAACATACAACCTACCTACTCAAGCTTTCATAAACAGTCCTAGTACCTGCTAAAAAATCAAACTCTCTAATAAATAAAAATGTTACGACCGTATTCACAACTTATCTACTCTAAAGACAAAGTCAACGAAAATTATTGCAAAGAAACAGCTATCGCACCACATTTCATAAATTGTACCAAGCCATATTCGTCAAGTCGACTGGCAATATTAAACAAATGCAATATACTATTGGATTCGACCACAAGGTATTATAGCAGAGGCATCAAACATAGCGTCTGCCTCACACATTTCTTATAACAGATTTAGAATAAGTTTATATAACCAACAAACATTCGATAATCTAATTAATATATACTTATCTTATTCATATATGTTGATGATATAGAAATACTGATTCGCAAATAAATATATACACTCGAATGATAATTAAATAACAAATTCACAAAACCAGATATTATCAGTTTTAACGATACAGAAATAATCAATCAGTACAACCAAAAAATCTCGTTGAAAACCATGTAATATGAAGAATACAAACGTCCATCACGTGTAATTAACATTTCCTTCTACACATATTTCACCATTATCACCACTTACACTCACAACCATACAAATAGAAAATGTACAACCAAGAAACTGAAAAATACTTATCACAAAAAACAAAACTACAGATAGATTTGTTCCAATTCAACAATAAGAATCTGAGATTATCTGGACAAACAATTAGAAGCATGTAAAGTAATAATTTATAGGTACCTATTTATAAAACATATTTTTTAATATTTTTTATATTTTTTATTTCACCTCAAAAAAAAAAAAAAAAAAATCAAATCTAAATCTTCATGAATCATTGCAAAGAGTTAGAACCAACGTACCAAAATGTACTGAGCATTAAAACAAAATACACTTCTCTTTCTAATCGTAACATAAAAACCAAAATGACAAAATTAGCTACAATAAAATTGTTTTCAAATTACATCCACTGAAGATAACCCAGCACAATCTGATATCCAACATTAAATGTATTTGTTTGTTTATTGTTAAATTTTGACTTCATGCTTTATTTTACCTATTGTTCCTGCAGTTTGTATCTATTAGTTGATTGAAAATTTCTTTATGGAATCATGAAAAAAAATTATCAACAAATTCCTCATCAAAATAAAAATTATTTCACACCCACAGAAAATCTTCTCCAACTCCTGAACAAATACCAACTCGTTAGATATTGTCAAAAACAACTAAGATGTAAATGAAATAATTTCCTTTTTTACTTTATCAAAAACGTAGTCGTATAATAATAGCAGCTTTTGTAAACATAGATTTTTGTAAATCGTATGAGAATGTATTTAATGTACCCTGGTAGAACAATTAAATTAATGAAAATACAAAACTCAAAAACAAGGCTCATGAAAAATGTGAAAGCTCCAAACAGTTAAAATATCACATCAGTCTAAAACCACTTAGATTAAATTATATGTTGTTATAAGCAGTAAAATTTCTTCCAGTAAAAATATACGGTAAACACATAGCTCGAATGGATTAACTAACAATGTGGCATAAAATATACGTAATGACGTAGTCTCTATACCAATCTAAGAAACTAAGTAACATATTATCAATATTTCATTTACATCAAAATCGTAAATTAAAATACTGATTCTACCATTATCATGGTTTTGAAGTGGCAGGTATTATCTCGAAGAAAATTCAAGTTACCGAAATGTTTCTCCTTCTTTCCTGAAAAATAAATATAGAGCAAGGAAGCTCCCGCGAGTGGACCTCGTTCTTAATACTTGGCCCCGACGCACTTATATAACTCGACTAAAAAAATAATATATTATCATATCAATTTTACGATAGAGACAAATATACACATTATATTTTATGGCCGATACCACAAGAGTTATTTTCTTCAAATAGACGGTACGCATATACCGGTACATATTGAAACCCTTAAAACCGTGTACAGATAATTTAATTATTTACAACAGATAATGGCTCAGATTACTTATTCTCATTTATCCGAATAAGATAATAGATTTGACAACCATGTACGTAGGTAGCAGTCTTACCAATCTCACACACATTTTACATAATAAAAATAAAAAAGAACCTATAATGTACCTTTTATAATACGAACTCTGCTTAATATTAAAAAACTATTAGACACATTTCAATAAACGCATTATTTTGGACCAAATATCTTCAGCTATCTACGATCAAAAATAAGTGACAACAAAAATAAATACAAAAATACTAACGAAACTATTGATCACACTTAATAACTCTATAAATACATAAAACATTAATACCACCTACTTATGATTTGGGAGATACAATTATTATTTTAAGAATATAAATTGTTAATAGTCCATGACTTTGAATACATGTAGGTACCTATACTAATTTAACTAATACTAACTTGAATCTTCATACTGTTAATATTATGAATCTTATAAAAATTTGATTAAATCATGTTATATTTACAATTTAAAATGTTGTACTAAAACATTTATTTATTTATTTTATTAAACTACAAATTAATATTACATTTGTGAAATTTTCACATTTTTTTTTTAGAGCTTAGATATTTTATAACATTTTCCTAAATATATATAAAAAGTATAAACTCTAATTCTCTAGGGTTGCGGCTCTGTAAATTATAATAAAATAACTAAAATACATTTGGATAAAAGTGGGTCCTTCATAAATTTAATGGTTTTAGATTAAACGTGAAACGAATAAAGCTATTACTCTAACAAAGATGAATTTTTTTCTAATAATATTTTTTGGAAAATATCTCAGTTATATTAACACATTTATTAATCTATACAATAAATACATTTGCTATTTTAACTTTTGTAACACAATATTTTTTTGTCAGTAATTTAATACAAATAAGACAAACTTTTGAAATTTACGTAAAGTTATACACTTGTATTCTATAAAATTGTGTTACATTTTTAATTATTCTAAAATAATTTAATACGATTTACTTCATGGTTTTTATCTCCAAATTCACTTCATTCTTTATTTTTTATTTTTATTTATTGCATTTTGACATTTTCTGATTTACGCTGTCACTAAGGGTGATAAAAGGTTATTTAAATGTTTTATTTTATTAACTAAGATGAAATAAATGTATATATGTAATTATATTTACGAGTATACTTATTAAGATCAACTTTATATTAATTATTAACGATTTAATTAATGAATTATATTTTCACTGTGGGTCAAGTCCTAACTGTTTAAAATAAAATAATACCTACATCTTTATTGGTTTACTATTAACAGATTGTGCATTCGATGAAATTCTTGACTAAATAATAATATAAAACTAAGTTGTACTTACCTACTTACCTATAACTAGGTATTACTGCTGTCGAGTTTTAGTTGTCAACTGAACACTTTACTTTGTTATAAAATTCCCCACTTAATATAATATTTTATGTAATAGCTCAACAATTTTCCAAATATATAATATTGTTGTTCAGTTTTCCGCTGTACTAATAATATTATATTTATTTTATTATTGAAACTATTCGAAGTGTGTAATACATTTGAAAAAAAAAAATCGATGAATTATTCCTGTCAGTCAGTATTTATACTGTCATCGAATCGTATACCCTTTGCGCATACATTTTCGAGTAGAAATATAAAGCTCTGTTTTCATAAAACATTTTTTTTTTTTTTTTTAAACTGCACATACCACTAATTTGTGTTAGTCACACGCTGATGGGTCAAGAGACTATACAGGATTAGGTTATTAAAAGGGTCAGTATTAAAAACATTAAGTTTTTATGTAATCTCCGCCATTTTGTAATGTAAAATTCCAGTGACCCAGTGGGTTTATATGATAGAAGGATAGTGCTATTAGATTAATTTTCCAGATATAATTTACGAACGAAAATTGTACGAGAATGTTTTATATTAAAATACTATAGATATAAGTAACAATATAATATATTTCATTAAGTATCTTAAGTTAATTTCCTTTTTAATTTATACAGCTCACACCCTATAAAGGTATAAAGGGTATGGTTTACATTAAGTAATACAAATTAGATTATTATATTAAGTTAGTTAAAATTTACATGAACTGATTAGTATGCAATACTTTCAAAGTTATAAATTAAATATACAAGTACCAATTAGGTATTGCTATAGGAATTACTTGGTATTGATTTTTTTTTTTTTTTTTAATAAATACGTATTTGAATTCAAACTATTAAAAGACAAAATATTACAGTACTAATTTATCTACTTAATTTATTACTTTTTATTAATATGACTATCAATTATTTTTTAAGTATACAACGTAATATTTCAATATTATTTTTGATAATATTATACTGACATATAAAATGTAAATTGATTGCCAACATTTTCAGAACGAATTTATGTTCCTTATTAACGAATATAGCTGCAAATTTTTAATTTTTTTAAATCTAGTTTTAGACAATTATTATTTTATCATACAGATTACACTGATATTAGTTATATATAAAACTTAATTTTTTATTCACCTAATAAAAATAATATATTACTAATAATTATGACCAATATTAATATTTAGCGGTTGGACATGCTATCAGTAAACAGCTAGTTTGGTTTAAAATTTAAAAATGCACAACCACGTGAACACTTAGTAGTAAATATTTTAACTTTAAACTTTTATTTTTATTCTTAGAAAAACGAGACTTACCAAATTAATTTTGTGTGATATATAAATAACAAGAATAAAAGATGCATAAAACAAATATGATATTTTAATCATTTAAATTCATAATAAAGAATCTTAGCTATCCAATGCTACACCGAAGGGTTTTCGAAAATCAGATTTAAAATAATGTGAATAAAAAAAAGGACTGACGAGCCGGTTTATGCTAGCTAGTGTATGTTAAGTACTTTCTAGGTACCTAACTTTATTAATATATTGTATAATATAATTAATACTACCTATCTAGTTAAGTACATTTTTTTTATCATATACTTAATACTATTTATAAAAATTATTGTGTACCTATACATATTACATATTATATTCATACATTTACCACTAAAGAATATTTAACTCATATTTATTTGTTTATTTAAGTGCCCAACCACACCATTAATTGTATAAGATAAATTTAATGACTATTTTTATTATGTGTATAAGAAATATAGTGTTGGTATACATTTTAATATTATACAACGATTGATATTTAGAACAGGTTTAATACCTATTTTTATCTTAATGGCATACATCATGGTATGTAATTATTTTAAGCTACAAATAAAACAAAAATATTTTTTTTATTTTCAAAATAGTTAGCATACCTAAACACTCTTAATTGTTATTACTTATAAATTAAATTATTCACCGCATAATATAAATATTGGAATATTTCACATTAATAAAGCTTATATAATATAATATACCTATATAATACCTATGTATTTTTATTTATGAATAAAGCTACTGTCATTCTTATTAGTTATATAATTGAACTATAATAGAGGAATTAAAAACAAAAAAATTATAAAAAATAATAACACGTATTAATAAACAACGTGTTATTATTTTTTATAATTTTTTTGTTTTTAATTCCTCTATTATAGTTGTACTCTAGTATGTGTAAAAACAATTTAATTTTTCGCTGTATATAGTTAGGTACACAATATACATTTTGTAAGAACAAAATTAATATTCCAAGAAAAATATGAAATATTCTTTAGCTTTATGTAAAATTATATCTTCGAATATGAATATTCAAATAATATTCTCTTTTTAGAGCTTAAAAAACGTTGAATTGTGTTTCTGAACATTAAAAAGCGAGAAACTAACGGATGAATTTAAACGTATTTAATTAAGATTTAAGTTGAATAATACTTTGTTTTCAACACAAATATATCTAGAAACTGATACAACTCAGACATAAAGTATTGTGGATTTTAGATTTAATAAACCATATTATTATGTATGTGTATTCTGGTAAAATATAATTTATAATCAAATTTATTTAACCATATAATGTGTTTTTTTCGCTTGAGAGATCATATTAATATTATCAAAACAAATTATTAAATAGCAATTAAATTAAATTATTACGATATCTCAATCAACAGTTTCAATTCATAAATAAATTAAATTTAGTTAAAAAAAACAAAGTATTTACTCTATGATACTTGTACAAAAAATAAGTTTAGAGTACCTAATTATATAAGTACATTAGATACCTTGATAAAAATCACTTTGACCTACGGGTTTTTTTTTTTTAATTAAATATAATTTTAGTTATTTAATCAGTGTATTTCACAGTTAGTGAACAATTTCAAAATTTATGTTACATATCGACTGTTCATTTCACTAACTAAACTGTAGTTGTTTTTAAAATCATATTTGTGTACCTATAAAATGTAGTAATTTATTTGCTCGATTACGTGTCGGTGGATTTCCTTGTGATCAATTGCAAGCAATTGGCATACAGGTACAATCATCGGTTGAAGATATAATAATAGTCTCATAATATTATATGTATATAATATATGTAATAATAATATAATTATGTATTATCTGTACCCCGTCAGTATTGAACCATGTTATAACTTATACAATTTTAAACTAGGTATACAGTTCTTTTTTCCATTGATTCAATCATGTATCTATGTATAATAATTGTTTTAAGAATATTTACATGCTGTAACATTTTTTTATGCAAAATATTGAATATTATGTAATATAAAGAATACGAATTAGAATAATAATATGATAAACGTTATGAACAACTTTGAGGTGGGAGGACCAATTCTACGAAAAATTCAAATTAAAATTGAGATACAATAAACAGACACCTGCCGCGTATTTTTTCAGACAATCTTGGTGAAATGTGTTTTTTATTTCCTCGTAAAATGTATTGTATTCGTATATACATTATATTATACATATTATATATTGTAAGTTCTTTAATAAGTTTATTTTTTTGTTTCTTTAAACAATAATACAATGGACACCTATATATAGTTTTTTCTTTCTGATTAAAACGGAAATAATATTTGTTTCGCGCGTGCCAACACATCAGGCAGACGTATTATAGTGTTATTATACCTATAAAATGCCATTGGCCACACGCCGACACCTATCGCTGTGAAATCAACCGCGTAATCGACACGTCGCAATACCTTTCGGCTCCATCGACAGACCGACACATTATAGGTACTCGGTCACACATCCAGTTCACCTATGTCATTATTCCGAGAGGCGCCTTCTATATATTTCCGTTCTCTGCAGTAATATTCTGCGATTGTGCGAGGTAACTATGTTGCAGAGCGCGGTGTAATAACTCCGTATATCCACGCGAATATCGCACCCCGGTGTGGTGACATTTATTTCTCGGTCACAAACTATACGGACACACGCGAAATCCGGACAAACTTTAAAACGTCGTCTTATTACACTCTTACACGTCTTGATGCGTACGAGACGTCATTCAAACCGTATACGAAAATCACGGGCTATACGACCGCGAGGGATGTGTCTATAATTATTTAGGCGCAACAGACCACACACACACACACACACACACACGTCAAACACGTCACATATATTATTATATTCTAACCTCACGATGTTGTTGGTAGCAATTCAAATTACGTCGGGGTGTCGCGCAGTGGACCGTCGCCCTACATTCTCGGACTTCTATTCCGACTCGACTTGACGCTCGTACCGTCCAATCTGGTCGAGGCTTATTTTCAAAAAGACCATCAAAGAGATGCAAAAAGATCATACAACGCGGTCGTTCATTCCGTATGACATGGTGCAAATCTTTTGATTTTGGAGGAATGGATACAGTTCATTATTTTTAATACTGGAATAAACTAATTGGCAGGATCAATGACAAAAACGTTGACTTTTCGGATAATAATGTCGGTGTCAACAAAGTATGAGTATAAGTGGTGTATAAGTAACATCATATCGTATCATCAATTTCCTAACATAAGAATTTATACGTTGAACAATCATGATAAATCTGTATTATTGTCAACCATGCAAAATATAATATTAGTTCATTTCATTGAAATTGTAATTTTGAAAAAGTCGTAGTAGAAAATTCTTTCGATTTATGCACTCCTCATTGAATATAGTGTCACCAATAAAATAAATAAAAGACAGAGAACCATGAGTTAGGTATATCAGCAGTTTCATCACATTCAAAACCAAAAATAGGTACATAAAGTTTTAATTTTTCCAAATCATTTTGCCACTTTACTAATTCTTCGTTTTAACGTGTTAACTGAAAGATACATTTTTAATAATTTATTTTGTATCTGCTTCACTAAAAACAATATTTTTGCAGTCCATATTATACATGACTTCACGAGTGTATGGACTTTATTTTGTTTGGCGTTAAGCTGAGATTATTCGTAAGAAGCTTTAACAACTTTCAAATATTTATGACACAACGATACGAAGTGTCTAATTTCATACATTTTAATGATAGTGGAAAAGACATATTTGGTCTAATCTTTCAACATAGTGCTTATGATTTGTAGTCATAAACTTAACGATCCAAATTATTAGATCACATTGTATGTTTCATTGCTAAAAACTAAATGGTAAATGATACACAGTAGTAACTGTATTTCTTTTTAAAAAATAAAAATAAAAGTAAAGCTGAATATTAAATATTCTTTCTAACTATTTATTATTATTTTAATTAATTTACTTTTAATTACCTTCTTATTTATTTTCTTTGAAGTAGGTAGTTGTGCATTAAAAATTATACATATATTTTATTAATGGTTAGTGTTGAAATATATGATGACATACTTAATATAAATAAATAAATGAATAAATAAATAATAATAATAATAAATAATCATAATCTTACCTTCAAATTTTTATTGGATACATTTTTTTATCAAACTAAAGAATATAAAAATATGTGAATCAAAATAAAAACTTTTTTAAGTTACGACCCCAACTCCTGATAAGTTGGAACAACATACCCCTCCCCCCACCAAGACAGTATATTCATTCCACTTATATTATATTCCAATAAGACTCAGTAATTTAACGAAGATTTTTAGAGGGGAATGTATTCAGTACAGAAAACTGATAAACATTTGATTATGATCATTATATGTGGGGTAATAAACTGAGATTTTTATATATAATGACAATTTAATGAATATTTTACAAAAAAAATCTAATCATTGTTATTTTTAAGTTAGTTTATTTATGATTACCATAGTCTCAATATAGTGTTACGGCAATTTCACGGTGGATCTTTAAAGCTGCTAAACAATTGAGCCTACAATCTGACATTGAGTTTCTCAGATGAGTTCTAAGTTATTTTGGAGTTGAAAATTACCCGCCAAATATTAACATCGGCTATAACGAATGATCCATTTTAAAAATCGTCTGAACAAAATTCAGGAAAATTTAGAAGGTACTAGTTTTTCTTGTTGAATAGTACCTACGTAGTAAGAGAAGCCACTAAAAAAAAAAACCTTGAATTATTTATTTATGTTTTATAAATCTTTAATCTATTTGGTTGATTAATGGTTCTAGGAAATAGATACAATATATTATATAGATGCTTTCAAATAATCTTGCGGTGTACTATTAAGTAAGTACTTGGGTTTTACGTCAGTTTGTATGTTTTTGTTTGAAATTCTTGGTTTATTAATCTCCAAGTCTAAATCTTTTGCTTTTTTAAATTCTTAAATACAGTTAGAAAAAAATTTAATATCGAAATTATTTCTAAGTGACTGTATTTGACTGACAAATTGTCGAAAAACTCAAGTGGTTTGAATAATATAATTTATTAGGTTTTCGTAAATATATACATTATAAATACAATATAATAATGATGTTAGTTATGTACAAATGTACCACTCATCGGTGTAGCATGATAGTAACTTTGACTTCTTATATTATATTGCACATCAATTTTCATAAAATTTATTTATTTATACAAATATTTTCACTTCCTCTTACTTTTGTAACTGGAAAATTACTTGAAAAGAGTAGGTACTTTGACTATTTTATATTTTAAACAAAAATTAAGAATACACTATATGCATTGGATTAATTCAGACTACCACATCTTCTGTTTTGACTGCTATCAGTGAAAAGCATTTGCTACTATTGACTTAATTCCCTAACGATCCCAGGTGTAATTATATATTTATATCATCACAAAAATGAATCATTTTATTTTTAATTTCCTTCCTTATATGTTGCACATTTTGTGTACTACCTATTTGTTTTCACTTAAATTAGAATTTGATAATTGAATTGATAGGTACCATACAAAATAGCATTAGCTCAGTCATTTTCTACAAGATGTTGTTATAGCCTCCAAACGGTTATGCCCTATACCAAAATACATTGCCTTCCCTAAACAATTATTTAAAAAACTTAGAGGAAATATTTTATTTTCATTATATTATTTTTGCATTTGTACGGCTTTATAAGCGTATAACCAACAGCCTTACCTATACAGCTTATTAATTTATTTAGTAAACCAATGGAATCTGGATTTCCCGCTTTTAAAGCAACAGTTTTATGATATACTTCGACTGATTGATGGTGATAATCGCATTAAATGTAGAAGGTACCTAATTCCGAAGTTTCATAATATTTTTAGGTATATGTGCATTTCTAAGTTTTGGTGTTTTTTTTTTTAAATTATTTAATCACATGAAGTACATGTATTTAATTTTTAACAATATATTATAAACAATACTAGTGAGAAAATTTGAATAAAAAAGATTGACAAATCTAAACGATACAACAGATAATAATATTATAATAGTTCATTACAGCTAAAATAGGCGATAATATTAGTCTATACCTAAAGTTTGTTTAATTTGACAAAGGTAGTGTGGAAAATCGATATTTAATCGGAAGTATTAATATTATAAAGCCCTCCCGATGTATATTTCGACGATCTAAAGTGAACAATAAATAATGGTAATTTATGTGAATTAGCCATCAACAGTATTTATATTATTTATAAGCTATAACAATTGAAAAAAGTTCATAAATACGTATGCGTAAACAGGAAAATAATATATTTTCTAAATTATATTACACTGCATTGGTATACCCATGATAAGCATAGTTTATTTGGAATTATATATTGCAAGAAATCGACTGATTGCTCTACGGAGTAAGTATAACCATTATGTGGACAAACGTTTTATAAAACTCAATACATTTTCAAAACTTACATTACATACTCCTACATTAAATTTCAAAAAAATTCAAATTTTAGTTGTTTTTACATTCCATTTGCTTATGAGTGCATAGAATATATTTGTATGTACACAGTCTTGTTGTTTTTTTATTTCGCCACTGTTATTACACCTTGCCCATGGTGGAATGACCTCCTCAAGGAAATCGATTTTATCTATAACACAGTCGTTATTGACCAATTTTACACTCAAACAAATATAATATTTAACATATTGTATTTTACGGTGAGATTTCACAATCTTTGTCCACCAATTTGTGACTTGTACAAAATATTTACAGTATTTTAAAATTACAGAAGATTACACAGTCGAAATTGGTTTTGAGCCTCACTTGAAAATATTATCGTATGCACAACATTGTTTTAGATTCTGAGTGGAGTGATGAATGTATTGATTTTACAATGATGTGTGTTTTTTTTTTTTATTTAATTTTTTTTTGTGTCTTTGTACACGATAAGTAGTCGAAATAATACTTCGATTTTCTTCAACAGTACCTATCTTGTTTGATGGGAAAGTGAATCTATTTGGTGCATTCGGGAGGTAATTTTTTATATTCCTTTGGTTTTCAAAAGCGCAGGGAAAAACAAAATAAAAATTAAGGAAAAACGGGAATTTTTACTGGTCGTTTATCTTAGCATTTTCTATACACGATAAAATTTTCAAAATATTTTGAATTGTTCTGAACTGTTTATGGACATACTCAGATTCCTAAATTTGCAAATTATTTTGAGTTAGAAATTCGTAAAAAGTTTTCTTTTTAAATATAAGATTTGAAAATACAATACGAAATTCCTCATAAAATTTTCTACTTTTATCAAAAAAAAATAAAAATATTTACAAAAAAGTCAATTTTAATTTTTATGAGTGTTTGAAGATTGGATGTTCACTCGAATTCTCATGTAGCGATTTTCTCATTTTGCTGTAAAACATAAACGAATTAAAGTAGATACTTGAAATTTACACCATATGTTTATATTAGCATTTTATTTAAATGATCAAATTTTCAAAAGATTTTGTTTCGTTTTAAACTATTTACGGACAATATCAAATTTACATTTTTTTAGTGTTTTTTACTACAAACGCCAATTAAATGTTATTCGTTGAACCAAAATACTTGAAAGTTGAATACATGGCTAATAATATATTGTTACAACAGTAGTTGAAAAATATTAAAAATACATAGGCACAAATTGATACAATTTTCAACTGTTATAGCTAAGAATTAAAAATTTAAGACAAGGTTCCACGTGAGTAGGTTATTCCGTAGGTAACTAAAAAATCTCAAAAATATAAAAACACATTTTTTTTAATACTTATTTTATGATCAAATTTGGGTGAAATTATATATTAAATAACCAATAATAACAATTTTAGTTATTTTGTTGTAATTTGTATAATATTAGTTCAACTCACCGGCTATCGATTAATTCACACTGACAAACTGTCTCAGTTCAGAATTGTTTTTCGTATACAATGGTATTTTATTATTGAATTCAAATTTAACAATATCCATTATTCAGTGTCCCACGGGTAACCTACTGTACAGCAGAGCGACATCCACTTTTTTAATTTTTTTGTGTCTGCGGATTAGTAGTCGAAATAAAGCTGCGATTTACAACTTCAGTATCTTTTCCGGTGGGAAAATGAAACTAGTCGATACATTGGGGATGTTAAAATTTAAAACTCTCAGTTGTTTTTAAAAGCATCGTGAAAAAACGAAATAAAAAATGAAGAAAAAGTCGGAATTTTTACGCAAAATACGTTTTTGACAAAATCGATCTTGGTTTTTTGTGTAATTCTAAAAAATTTACCTTAGATGCATGAAATTATCACTGAATTTTTTTAGTAACATTTCCTATACACCATAAAAATATATAGACTCGTGTTTTGCTATTTATAGGCATATGACATATTCGATTATTATATGTATTTTTTTAAATTAATAATGATAAAAAAAAGTTTGTTCGATCAAAAATCTTAAAAATGTAATACAAGGTTCCTCATAAGTTGTTGTTAGTGAAAATTAAATACAAATTGAGAGTAAATGTATAATAGTTTTTATTAGTGTCTTAAAATCTGATGTTAATATTTTGACAAAACTCATAAAAATAACGACCATTTGCAAATTATTTTGAGTTAGAAATTCACAAACATTTTATATATCTAATATTTTAAAGTTTAATACAAGATTGTCTACCTACCTTTATTAAATATGTCTACAGGGAAGTTAAATTAATTTTTTACGAGCATTGGAAGTTCAAATTTCTACAACACTCGATATTTACTCGACTTAACATGGAACGATTTTCTTATTTGGTTGTAACTCGAACACAAATAACTATAGATACTTGAAATTTACACCAATTATTTATTTTATCATGTTCTGTACTTGATAATATTTTCAAAATGATTTGACCCTCTTCGAACTGTTTACGGACATTTTTAATTTTCAATTTATTAAGTTTTGTTTTCCATAAATGTCAATAAAATATTATTCATTGGGTCAAAAAGGTCATTTCAGTCGAAAAAAACAAAAAGACTGTGAACATAGAAATATATAGGTTCTACAGGTTGCATATGATATGTTCTCAGAGATTTAGTATTAACGAATAGTTATACATTCTACTCTTATTATACTTATTCATTTTATTAATTAAACATATTATTTATATTTATTTTTCTTATACCTATATAATGTGTCACATTTTTTTTAGCAAGAAAGAATGCTTAGAGCTACCTCCAGGATAGCCTAATCGTTCAAACCACCTAAATAGTTTCAGCTACGATATCAGTAGTGTATCACAGTGAAACAATTTTAGTATGGTGTTATTGCTACGTAATATAATATTAAAGTTTTCTATTTATATTTAAATACATACACTTTTATAATATATAATAAAACCATAATACATACGTATTTCAGGTGACAAAGAGTTGGTTGTCGTTAAACCTTCGAGGTTGTGTGTAGCCATCACCAGTAGCCAAAGTACTAACGTCAAGTTGAATTCGACCATTTCGTAATCTGCAAAAATGTTCCACAAAATCATATTACGTTTATATGTATTTGAAAGAGTATTTAGTTGTAAAAATAATCAATATGTGTGTTCAGTGGTAAATTGGTAGCTTTTTTTTTTTAAGTATTCGCAATTGTCGTTGAGTGGGTACTAACGTTTTAAGGGTTGGGATGCCTACTGTTTGTTCCATTCTTTTTATTTACTTTTACACAAATGACTAGCTTGAAAATAATTAATTTTATTTTAAAGTGAACATTTGAACATAATATAATTATTTTTATATTAAACTACAAAAATGGTAAAATACGTTGAAGCAAGTAAAGTGGTTGAATATAAGAGTTAAAAGGGTACTTTGACAGAGTTATATAGCATATTATTATCATGACAATTATAATTAATAACATATAGAATATATTAACATCTAGATTTTCCTAAATTAAAAACGTCATGGTTGTTATACTATAGGTAGTCTTACCAAAGTTTATTCGTTACTTTATATTATTAAACACTACACCTAACAAGCTACCTATTATATTTCGTACACAATTCAAATTTGATGAACAGATCAACCGAGATTTATGATACACACCTACCAAAATAGTTGTATATTTTCATTATAATTTATTTTTCAGCTATTCGAGTAATATGAGACATAATAGTACTCAAGAAAAAAAACATGTGATCGCTTAACGCATATAAAATTTAAATACATTCTGAAAATAAAATGCGTATTTTAGATTCTATATAAGTGGAGCAAAGAATATGTTGATTTTACAATGATGATGTGTGTTTTTTTTGTCCGTGTAATATTTGATAGTAACTATTGTAACTATTGAAGAAATGCTTCTTCACCTTCGAGGATGGTTTCTGATAAAAAATTTGAATTATTTGTCACTTTAGGAGGTCAGAAACTTTTTTTTAAAAATATCCCCCAGAAACAAAAATTATGAACGATTATTGACAAAATCAATCGTTTTGACATAATTTTCAGAATATTTTGGGTCTGTTTGTGCTATTTATAGACATTTTAAATAATTTTAAAGATGATTTTAAAATTTTAAAAATGTTTAGTTTTCACCAAAAACCTGAAAACTAAACAAAAAAATGAATCAAATCTAAGTTAATTTTATAGCGATTGTTTGTAAGTGATTTTAAACACACATTTTAACATGATTTATCCAGATCACTATAGATGGCTATTTGTAAAATGTTTTGTAGAAAATCTATAAAGTGTTCAAATTAAATATCAAAGGCTAAAAAGTTTTATACAATACCAATACACCTCATAATTCTTATTAAAAACCAAAAATCTGAAAAATACAATTTTTTTAATTTACTTTTTAAATTAAAATTTTTACGATTATGTGTACCGATTATGGTATTCAAACAAGGCAAAACGATTTCATTATTTTATTCAAAAATATTCATGGGGACATGACACATTAACTCTTTAGTATGTTATTTTATTTACTAAAATATACAATGAAATTTTTAAATATTAAGATTAAAATCTATTGACTATAAATGCCACAAATTTATTCTCACAGTTCTGCGGTGAGTGGGCATTGGCACAACAAATAAGAATAACAATATAAACACCCATTTATTATTATATTATTCAGCATAATAATTGCTATTCGATATTATCAAATTCCTTGGCTTTTTTTTAATTTAAAAATATTTTTGAAAAATAATCAAAAAATATTATTTTGTTATTGCGTTACGTATATAAATTAACGATTCTAATTATTGGAGATTTGCCCTCTTATTTAAATTTTAGTAGGATCCTTTACAAACGAATTAATATATATTATACACTTCTTTATTAACATTTTATGCGCGAAAAAAATTATTTATTATTATGTGGGACGTTTGATAATAGTTAAAAGTGTTGATGAAATAAATATTTTGTTTTAAATACTTTAGTTTGAACTGCCAAAGTTCAAATATTTAGAACATAAATTTTCTCCACTATTCCCACTGGGGTATTATCTTACTAGAAAAATACGTAAAGTATAGATATTCCATACTTAAACTCTCGTAATAGGTACTGAATAATGTGAGTTCGTAAATTTAAGCCACTAAAAATATTTTTAATATTGAACATAAATAAATTATATTATACAATTAATTATACTATGTACATTTTAATATATTTCGATTTCAATTATTATTATTTAAAACATTGTATCAACCATTAATCAATCATTTTTCTCGATATTATTTTAATTAAAATTTGACTTACTGTACAAACAATGTTGTATTGCTCTACATATTATTACTAACATAGTATTATTTTATAATATCTAAATTCTATAGTGAATATCATGTTGTTTAAACATTAATATTATAAATACACATATTACAATTATTATAATATGATATATTACATATATATTAGCTGATGAACCTGTAGTTTATCTAACCTTGTACGTGTATAATAATTATAGATAGCCATGCATAAATTATTACTATAACGAAATTCTAATAATAATTAATGTACACTGTACATAACTTACGACTATATAATTTGGAGTATTATATTCTTTATATTCTCCGTTAGTTTGAAAAATATCCATTTTACAATTTATTATTAACTCTAATTCAATAAAAGTTTTTAATCTAATAACTGTAAATTATATTTTTAACGTAGGTTCAACACGATAATCACGATGTAATAAACACTATTAAATATAAATAAATAGTTAAGTATGTTCGAAGTATTGTAATTTATGTTCGCATTCTATTACCGCGGATTACCAATACAATAAAGTACCTAAAGGGGCCTACTCAACATTGCAATAATCTCAGTATACTTATTATTTACTAAATATAATGTTGTAAAGAGTGTTCATATTTAAAATACATTGTATTTACAAACATTAGATATCAGATTATCCACTTCAGAGCTTCCAAATGTGTTGGTTCGTTTGACCTGAATCAATAAGAATGGCGAATAAGAATATCATATCGAAAATCACGTATTTTATGACAAGTGTGGGCGCCGTGTGGTCTGTGGTGCGTTAAGAGTTCAGTCAATTCGCAAAACAAAAAAATAAATAAAATAAGTGTTCAGAATATAATATTGTAGTGTTTCTATCCATTTGTGCGTAATAACCATGGTATCATGTACGAGTTACTCCACGTGTGTCTGCATTAGAAATATCTCATAATTTAATAACCATGAATACATGTAGGTAACTGATTTTGTATTTTTATTTATCGTATTTAAATCCACGTAGTTTCTATAACTGAGACATTAAATAAATAACCATAAAACACTTTAAATTATTAGACGTTCGAGTGATTTTATGTGTCATATCGTGTATGTGAATCTACGTGCCTGTCATAAATTAAAACTTTTCATTTCACGTACATAGGCTTTAGAATACTATACATTATTAATAACAGTAAATAAAATTGTAAAGTTTCAGAGAATATTTGAATATTTCGTATTACAGGGGGGACTTCCTCCGGCCACTGCTCAATAAGCACAGACATCTCACACCATTTCTCCGTCATATTGGAAGCGGCCAACGTCGTAAGAAATGGAAATATTACATAATTACAAACCAGAAAAATGGTTTCACTGGTTTGATCTCCAAGGTTTTTTACTTATTATATCCACCACGATTCTCAGTTGTCCAGTTCAACATTTTTAAAACCAACTCCGTATTAAATCGTACATTCGCCGTGTGTAATAATATGCTATAACTATAATTATTACGCATTTAACTTGTGCATTTTGCGCGACTGCTGCATTGTGCAGGACGTCGAACTGTTGTTCAATAGTGACCCAGTTGTGACGAATAACAGCAAGACTGCCGCTATTTAAAAGTTGGACTGTACCTTCATCGACTAATTGCTATTGATTCGTATGTATTAGACGAACAATGTTCACCGGTTATTCGACCTAACCACGAGTCGACGTATCGAGGAATTAAACAACGAAATCGACATAGATGCTGTTCAACTCTTTAACTGCGCGGAAAAATAACTTTATATCTAACAAAACACAGACATCCTTTATTATTTTTTTTTTTTTAAAAGGACAAAAAACATTAAGAATCGCGTCGTCTTATGTCTGCGTTTTAAAAATAATACTTTGCAGTCAAACGTAAAATTAAGTGCTTTTTTTTTTTACATTTATATAAACATTTTTTGCGAGTGTAACTTTAATTAAAATCGCGAGGGAAAGAAAATTATTTCCAGAATTATAACGATAAAATGCCGTCGAAAAGGCTAACCACAAATGTGTTTGGCCCGGGTCTGAGTACCGATGAAGTTTTGAAGCGTTAGCGGAAGATCGAATCACGCACGCGTGGTGCACAGTCTTGTACATATTATTGTACAATAATAATATATATATATAAAGCTACGTAGTACTATAATACAAACGTCTTTGAACGACGCCACTTTTATGTGTGCAATACAACCTTCGCGCGAGGTCGGCAAACAATGTTTTCGGTGAAACATTAATGTATACGCTAGGGACGTGTAAATATAATTCGCGGTGGCCCCCTCGAGCAATATTTGCGTCAATGCACATGGACCCATCGAGGCCGAATAATGGTCGTGATATTGTTCGAATTGTTGCGGCGGCAAATCTGCAGTGTGATACGTGCAGTTTCGAACGCCCCCTACCACCCCCCTCCCCCTCAAAAATCCCGCCGCAGTGATAATTTATACGGGTACCACGTACCCCGTACCCGTGTGCGTGTGTGTGTGGGTGTGTGGGGCCCACAGGGGGCGTTTTAAAATATTATTATTTAAGTAACCCGCGCGTGAGACATGCAGGTCGCGTGTTTCTAAACCATATATACCGCAACATACCGCATCCAGTGCCGTGCCGGTATACGTTCGTGGTAAAATCCGCGGAAGCTGTGTTTTGGGGATTCAAAGTTTTACGCAAAAGAGTACCCGCGCAGAGGTACCTATACATGCGAGAGACGCGCGTGCTCGATGCTATTGGGTATTATATATTTATATTATTATACCCGAACGAGTATTATTATTATATATACCGGGGTATTGACATTTTTCGTATATGGACAGACAATGTGACTGCAATAAATAAATCAAACAGAAATTATTATTTCCATACCGAAAAATGTGCAAAATATTTTCCCATCATATCACGTGCACGGATAATATCTGCAGATGGTAATAAATTAATAAATTGATTTCGTTCGTTGTTAAACATAATATTATCATAGTATTATAATAATCATAATAACGAAATATGATTTCTGCAATTCTATCAGCAAGCCTGTGATAATAAAACTGACATACAAAACTAAACTTATTCAGTATACCTACTCGTCATAGAGTTGAAATTCAACAACTAAAACTATTTTGAAATTATTATTTGATTTAGATAACGTTTTTGTTTCGGGCTGCATAATATTATGTTGTAAAATATTGTTCATATTTTATTTGTTCGAGAACATATTTTAGATAAACTAATTTTTTTTATCTCATTGTTGAAGTTTGTTTATCAACTTTTGATATTACAATAAATAAATAATATCTGATAGACAAATATAAGTTAAAAATATTATAAGTTATAACTAATATGGGTTATATAAACAAGTTATAAATTTAGGGGATAGTGCATGTACGAACGAATAAATAAGCCAACACGTATAATCACTATAATAATTACTAATTAGTAATTGGTTACAAACTCAAGATTATCTAATGGGAATGGACTAGGTAGTTCTAGGTTTTATTTTTTTTTTTTAATCAGGTTATTTACTATTATTAGGTAATTTATTTTTATAACTATCTTAACAATAATTGTAAATTATTAACATTTATATATTTATTTCATATTAATTATGTAAATTAGAATTTGTAATAATATTTTTTTTATTGTGTAGTACATTTCACAGTATTATACAATAAAAAAAGAATATGAATAATGAATATGCATGAGAAGGGAGGCCTATTAGTGTCGGAATCCTCGCGGACTTTGAAAAGAAATTCCTTATTCTTTTTTTTTTGTAATTTATTTGTTGGGATTCAAGAGATTCCAACTCCAGTGTATTTTTAATCAATGAAGGGGATTTCCTGGTATAGATTCACTGGACACAGTTTTTTTTAGTGGATTTGTGTGATTGTAAATTTAAGTTTATGAAAGTTAAAAGTTTTAATATGTAAAATATGTAAATGTTATACATCATATGTTTTATATCATTTTTTTGGATAATATTATTAATATTATGTAAAACACGTTAGTAAATTTGTGAAATTATGTAGATTAATATTATCGGTTCGTTGCTGAAAAAATAAAAATACAATTTAAACTTCAATAATTCAAACAAATGAAAAGTGATTAAATTGGATTTATATAAGTTTTAGTTTTAAAATAGGTAGTTATCATTGTATGGAATTGTGTATTGATAATATAAAATACTGTCTATAGTTAAAAACAATTTTATATTTATTACGAGTACATAATTGGATACAGTTTGGTTTAATTAATTTCATTTGAGACTGTGAAAGCCAGATTTACTGAAACTCTATGAAACGTAATTTGGTGTATAGATAAATAAAATCATATAAAAATTTTTTAAAAAAACATAATATATATTAATCATGTACTTTATTTCATCGTTTACCTTTCAGCAAATTATAAAAAACACATACTTATACATTTTCGAGAAAACTAAAATATTAAAAACTGACCGAAATGAAAAAATAAAAAACACAATTACTATTTTATTTGTATAGCCACAAAAAAATGGGTAGATAGAGAATTAACTCATTTAAAAAAAATTAAAAAAAGTCATCACACATGACGTTATGTTATTATAAGTTACCGTAATGGCCAACCTGAGATAACCATACTAAATTACGTGACCTGTTGATGAATTCGAACGTTATACGGTGTTTTACCAAGCTAGGTTTTTGATGATAATTCAGTTTTCTATAAAGTTCGATATAATACATAGGTATGTTATAAGTAGCTCATTTTTAACCAAGAACATAACAATATACGTATTACACTACAGTTCTCAAAAAATGTTTTCCCAACTTATAAAACACAAATTTGTTTTCAAAAGCATATTTTAAAACTTAATAAAGCCAAAACCACCGCCCTAAAAATATTTAAAATTGTTAATATTCTTGATCATACTTAAAAGTTAATGCTTATTAAATAAATCCAAGAAAATGTAATCAAAATTAATTCCAACTAACAAAACAATGTACCTATACGATTTGTAAGTTTTCATATCAAAATTAGTGGGAAGGTAATGCTATAATGCATTACAGTAGAAGTCGAGTGTACCTCGTCGTTGAGTAGGACCTGTAATGGATGTGTCAAATTTGAGTGCAATGATAGATCATTGTATACAAAAAACGATTCTGAGCGAAGATGGCCTGTCAGCTAATTATCATACAAATATATTGCTATTATAGGTACCTTACTACAGTAATAATTAATTTTAGTATTAATTTGTAATATATAATATGGACTAATACCGTATGCACTCAAAATATAAGCAATAGCATAGAACTTATTTAAATATTTTTTAGATGGCATTGGTTATTATAAAGTATAATAATATACGAGTACGTAAAAGTTTCGAATCTCCTATTTTTGAATAAATTAGAATGAAATAAATAAAATCATATTTATTTTCATCCAACTTTGAGTTACAAATGTCTATAAAAAACAGTATAGTTTATAGATTTTTTAGTATTTTTGGTTCCAATATGAACAACTTATGAGAAACCTTGTATTAAATGTTCGTGTGAATATAAAAATATAAAAATATGAAATATAAAAATTAAACATTTTATACGTTTTTATTTTTAACTACAAAACAATTTTCAACAAATAATTTGTGGTTTGTTATGTTTGTCAAAATTTGAAATTGCGCCTATGCATTTTTAAAATTTTTAAATGGCTTTAATAAAAACTTAAGAGAAACCATGTAGGTATTATTTTTTTTTTAGCTTTTTATATTTCGTAAAATGTTTTATTAATATTTATAGAAAATCCGTAATTGTTAAACGTCTTTAAATAAGTCAAAAAAAATTTTCCAAATTTTTTAAATTCAGGTTTTTCTAATAATTTTTTTTTTGTTTCCAGATTATTTTGAAAAAATCAGGGAATTTTCGATTTTGATCTTCAAAAGTACCAACTAAATCTCAATTATATTTAGAAACCATCCTTAAAGTTAAATAAGGAAGAATTTTTCTAATACTTATCGTGTATATAAAAGCACGAAATAACAAAACACAATTCGTCATAATATCAATAAATTGATCGCTTCGCTCGGAATCTAAAATATGTAAATAATTTCAAGCTCCTAACAAGTTCCTAACAGTTTAGTTTAAATCCAATTATTATACTAAAAAATACTTAATTTTATGACAGAAAATTGTGTCCTATAATCTGATTGGTATACCAAACATCTAAACTTTAATACATTATTTTAAACATAAATAAAGATTTAAATTATATAAATCACAGGATATTATAGAAACTAGAAACTTACATAATTCAACTTGAAACAAACATTTAGAATTTAGAGTGTAAAAACTTTTACAGCTGAACATTCACACCAAGCAAAAGAGGCATAAAAAATATTACCAATAAGTATTGAAACTCCTAACAAACAAACAAACAAACAAAAACAATTAAAAATAGATTAAGTTAATTATTATTGCTATGCGAATGGCAGAAGGAACTGAGTTAATGAAATAGGAATCAATTATTCATTATTTAGGCAAACACAGCTTTTGAATAATATAGTTAAAGACCTACTGTCATACTATGTACAACAACCTGTTGAATAATCTAATAATCTCTGACAAATACATTTAATTTCAATTTGTTTTTATTTGTTTTATATTTTAAAGGAATCGAAAAAAACATTTTTTTTTTTTTTACGTAGCGATTATTTTTTAGCCTATATTTTCTTACCTATTATACTTAAGTATAACATTTGTCAAATTGTTAAAATATCCATATATACTTTAGTTTCTGTGCTGAGCGATAATTTTTTTTTTTTTTAAACGATATGCATTTTTGGTTTTTTTTTAACTTCCTATGCCTATTTAATTTTGTGCCTGTCATATACTTTTTCCGTTTGGAGCAGTAAATGCGCATCGATCTTAAACATTGAGGGTGTTCTCTGGTATAATATCGAATCTAGTTGGTACTTTTGGGGTTAAAAGTAAATATTAAATGTAGTTTTCAAAAGAATTAAGAAAAACTAAGATTAAATTACCTATCTTTAGAAATACGGGAATTTTTACTCAACACTAATTTTTGACAGAATCGATTTTTTGTTTATTTGTTGAAATTCAAAAATCAATTACCGTAGATACTTGAAAAGTTCCCCAAATATTTATATTCACATTAAAGATTAACTATATAAATGATGTAATTTTAAAATAATTTTGTTTCTTTTTCACCTTTTTATAGATATTTACAAGATTAAAGAATTTATCAATATACTCAAATTTAACACATCCAAAACAGTGACCTACTCAAAAGAGAGGTAAAATTAGAAACATATTATTATATAGCAGAGTGATCTCAACTGTTTTGTCAAAGATGATTTTTGATTTTCACCTTATTTTTTTGATTTATTAAAAATGTTTAAAATTATTTCAAGCATCAATTGTATTGATTATTTTAAACAACAGTTTAACTTTCTTAAAGTATTGACATTTTTACCTCTTACTAATTTCAGTGTCTTAGTTTAACTATTACAGACGTTAAATATTTTTTTTTGAGTAAAATTTGAATTTAATTTATTTTCTATTCACGAAAATTGAATACGCCTTTATTCATATATATATATATTATTTATTATAATAGCTATTAAGTACAATGGATAAAATCTCAAAAAATATTATTTCCAAAAATTATTTTACCAGATTTGATCATTATAATGTTTGAGTGCACTGTGCAGTGATATGTTACTGAAAGGTCTCACAGTTCTAAGATATTTATACTTTTTATACATATCATGTCTTGGGTTTTGTTATTTATATAAATTCAAGACCAGAAAGTCTATAAAGAAAAATGTATTAAATATTCATACATAACCAACATATTCTACTGCTGTACCAATATCATATAATAGTATTTACATCGTCTAAAAAGTTACACATTCTCACCCGGCCAGAGCAAAGGCTCATAAGAGATGTGGTATTTTATTGAATTTGGAATCCGTTATAAAATATGTGGCTTTATAATAAGGTTTACAGCTATAATATATAAGGCGTACAGAACTGTATTGGTGCCGAGACGTCTGGATAGTTTCCCAGATTATTACTAAGTAGGGTTTGATAAATTAAAATTGGTTCTCAGGTGAAATTGTTATTATTTACATATTATTTTTTTTTTTTTTTAATTTCAAATAATATCTTTTGCATAATATCATCGCAAAAAAAATATATAAAATAATAATAATATTATTATTAGGTTTTGTCAAAACATTCGCTTGCGATCGTGTTTTTATTATATTGTGTGTCTATATATAACTACACAAAATTAATACCAATGTCAATTTTGTCTTTTGCTCTCACATTTTATTTCGGTCTTACGTATAATATATAATATATACACACACACACACACACACACACATATATATGTATATATTATGCTTCCGGATTAAATAAAGTATTAACATTGTATTGAATTTAATTACCGGCATCGTATCTATATTATACTCGAATATAGGCCCCAGCCGGTTGTTCATAATCTCCTCCTCGATCGAATTATCTGTAAGTATAGTAGCAGTAAAATCCCAGTGGGAACCGATTCGGATGGCCGACGAAAGACCATCGCTTTCGCATCAATAACGTAAAATGAATGCGTTTCGTCCGTATATGAATACCGGAGTCCAACCGGTAACCTCGCATTATTTTATATAGCCAACGCCGGATGCAAACGACGGTCGTTCGTCTGCGAGGTATGGGTATTTCAAAACAGCTGACCGCGGATATCGTGGACGCGTCGAAGCGTGGCCGCAGCTACTGAACGGCGTACGCGCCGTGCAAAAAGCGATGGTGTAAAACGCCCGTCCGACCGACGACATCACAAAAATATTGTCGTGTTCGGCACTGTGCTTCGAACGGTACAGAAAACCCGCACCACTCATCATAGCACCTACAGTTGCCGTTTTGCTGGGCCGACGACACGCGGGCAGAGAAAGTTTTTGTTCGGAGGCCCGTCGTATGCGTAGCAGAATTAATAATCGCAACAATCGCAATAACCGCATAATGGTTACAACGGTATAGTAATAACAACAGTAACGACAGCGCGGTAATAATAATAATAATATGTTGGCTAACCGAGTGTTAACACTGTCCCGCGCGCGTACGTGATTCGTGTGTGTGTCTGCGATCCGATGTAATAATATTATTTATAATTACAAACCGTCCGCCGGTCACGTCTCGCGATGAGCTTTGACGATATTGTAATACCTTTCGTGGACGCCAATGCTCGATGATATTCCGGGTCACTGCGAACGGTCAGTGGTCACACCCAGCGCGGGATTCACGGCTAGTAATTTCAGACATTAATACGTTTTCGAAACAGGAAAAGCGATCGTCTGCGTTGGGCCGAGCTATAATAATAATAATAATAATAATCGCTGGTCGGTTATATTTTAACATGACTGCCTACCTAATGATTAATCATGTGCAATACGCATAATATTCAGAACGGTCGAAACGCGTTTAGAGGAATAGAGTTAGAACCCACCCTCCTATACTGTATGGTAATAATTTCACTCCGTTTTTAAAGACGAACTTTTTCCCGTCTTTTATATCGCGACGTCTCGTCGCGCCAGTGTAATACATCACAGACTATACCTAATAGTAATAATTATAATAATAATAAATTAATATATCCATCATCACTTCAAACATTATACTTACGTTGCCAAAATGCGCTATGCTAATTTAGTATAAATATTAATTAGTGTAACATTGTGTTGTCTCGACTTGCACTAATATAATAATAATATAGTGTATAAGAAATTAGTATAATACTGTGTTTACGACCGTGTATTATAATGGTTCAGTGAATAGTGTGAAGTGTGACCTTGTCCTACACAGACGCGTACACATACACCTCTTCAAGTTGCAGAGTTCACGAGTTCTAATAGGGTTTAAGAAATCTGCTCAATCGGAGTTGGCGGGTGTACATTTCTTAAGATGACACGATACGCTCGCGTGTTTTATGGCAAATTAGTAAAGTATGAACTTTGTAGGTGCTCACTTGAGTTCAAAAAAAAAAATAAATAATGCATATACATACCTACCTACCTGAAATATAATAATATTAAACCTACATATGATCTTCTAAGTAATTAAGTGGGTGTTGCTTTTAAATGGTAAATGTTCAAAGGCTGAACGGTGAATTTATAATGCGTTCGTTATAATAGCGAGTACAGACAAATCGGTGCCGTCTGCACTTATACAGTGTTTGATGTACTACAATGAAATAAAATTTTATTAATTTTATGTATTTATTCACAAGTAGATTTTGTGTTTCGGATAACTCTTATATTAAAATATAAAAAATATAACTACAATAGGTACCTATCTCAAAAGTCAAAAAGATTTACCGATCACTGTTTACTGCATGGTTACTATAATTCTTTCGATAAGGCGATTGGCCATACTAATTGTGGAGACGAAACTATATAATCTTGATAGAGCGATAATTGAAGACATAATATCCAGAGTTTGATATGGGTACGTACGTGTACTTGAAATACAAACAGAAAAAGTGAACAATAATTTCATATGAGTTATTATAGTTTTATGCCTACTATATATTATAATCTAATGTACCTATATTATTGTATCGAAATACGTAAACAACGCCAGTCAATATAGTTAAAGTTTACAAGGCCCAAATTACTTATGGAAAGTACCTATACACTTTGACCGGAAAATGTATCTCACCCCACGGCAAAACAGAATTTTAATCGATTGCCCAAAAACACTGGGCTAAGTACATATAATAGACAGGAAAATGCTCTAACAGTCCAATAGTTATCTACACTGTTTTCAACAATACAATATACAACAGTAACCAGTTTACACAAACCAAAAATGTTTAACTCATTCGTACGCATGTGTGTTGTGAAAACTATAAAATGATTAAAAATAAATAAATACAATATTATCTATAGATAGGTAGGTACTTGTGTTCGTATTAAGTAGATTTTAATGGTGAGAAACGAATTGGGTATTATGCTTCCGAATTTTACATAGTTTTAACTGTTATCATATTAAACGCCTATTATAATACAAATATGTATGTCCAATTTAACTGATTAAGTACATTGAACTTAAATGCGCTTAGTGTTCACGGATTTCTGTATTATTTAAATTGATTTCGAGGTAATATAATATAAGCTTAATTGCATTATGTGTATTATATTTCGATGTACTGGTAGGGTAGCCTATGTTTGATCACTGTCTATATTATTCACCTGATTAAATGCAACAGTTTTATTTGTTATTGGCTTAATAGACTTTTTTAATTCAACCTACACAATTTTGGACGTATTTACTATAGAGATCAACGAAATTTTTTTTTCAAGAGGAGAATAATAAATCCTGAAATACTACTATGTATTATTTTACAGAGATTTTATCGTGGTGGCTGATGGGCCAAAATATGATTGAAATATCTAAGGATTCCACTGAAGAAAAATAGTATTTTTCTATGTACCTACTTATAATAATGACCCGCCTTTTATCCATTATTTTCTTGTGATGAACTTTAAGAAGGTTATAACTTTTAAGAGTAACATAAAGAATTATATATACCTATATGATACAAGACATATTCTGTATCACGATCAATTTATACGTTTTTGTTTATTTATATACATGTTTTTAGTCAGTTTTTTTTTTCGGTACCTTTGGAAGAGTAGTGAACATTCTACATAATCTACTTTAAAACATCTTTTACATAAATTTATTATACGCTGAAGGGTCAAACAAATTTTTAAACATAAAATTATAATTCTTTAAGACATAAGTAAGATTTGTATAATGGGTTTGTTTATTTTTTTCGTAGAATTTGAAAGCTGAAAGTCATGAATAATGCATTTTATATTCTGAGCGGATCAAGGAATGTATTGGTTTTAAAATTATGTGCGGTTTCACATAGATAAGTTGTTCATACAGCAGTATGTAGGTACCTACAATGGTGTAATAAATTCCTGAACCAAAATAAATTATATTACATAATAAAATAGGTAGGTACTGATTGTTGTTATACTTACACTTGCAGGATAAAATATATAAACAAAACATTATTATGTTATGCATCAGATTTGATCACTTATACCCGTGTAGTTGTGTTCCATAAATTATACGAAAATTATTGAGTGTCAACAAAATATTACGAATAATAACGTTATTATTATTGTGAATACCACATGTACGAAATACGTCGCGTGGTATGTTATTATGTAGTTCAGTAGTTATTATATATTACGTTCGTTTATATTTTTGTACTTAAAATTGGGTCAAAATGGTTACAGTGTTAAAATGTCACAACACTAAAATATATACGTTTTTATTCAATAATTGAATAATTTGAATAATTAGAATAAGTTTGTAGATACAATATTATTTTAGCGTTATGTAAAGAATAACTAATTTAAAACACAACATTTTAGCTTTAAAGTTTAAAGTGTACATAACTATATAATTAGTAAAAACGAAAACCATTTATAACTCTAAAGTATCGATATGTTTGGCCCATGCCTACATAAATCCTATAGAACTTTTAATTTATTCATAAGTAACACATCTTAATATTATGCCCCAATAACTCAGTGTTTGTTATTAATAGTCTTTATTGTTACTACTACTGTGAAACAAAAAGTAAAATAATATTTTGAAAGATTTACCTAAGGGTTTGTTTCAGACGTTTATTTCGGGACAGCTAAATATCGTTGATTTTGACATATACGATGTTATATTATATTATTATAATATTTCGTATTGGCATCCTCTAAATGTTATTTTAACATTATAAACTCAAAATAAATTATTCATTAATTTAACGTGTTTTATAAAATATAATATTATGCATATACATATTATTATTATTATAGTAAGGTAATATTAATATGTTCGGTTATCATAATATAGTATACGTCATGATACATAATTATATAATAATTAATGTTAATCAGTAGGTACCTAGGTAGGTAATTTGTTTTATTAGGTAATTGAAGATTATGAATATGGATTTCAGTGAATAACATAAACATTAAAATGTTGTTAAATGATTTCCCATTTTAATTTAATATGCAAACAGTTTTATCAACTACGATTTTATATTTTAAACGAAGATATCTATTTCCAAGTTACCCAATGCGTTTTATTCTCATCTTTTTTATGGAAGATTTTTGTACAAGAAGTTAAACTTTAAAAGTTTTGAGTAACCCAATTTATTAACTTGACATTGGATAAGTGTGTGGACTGTGGAGTGGACCCCACTTAGTAGTTAGTGGCATACATAAGAAAGATATAAAGGATGTATTCTCTCTTTGACTTATTAATTTATAATTATTTGCATTCCAGGAAAATATAAATTGTTCATCGGAGAGTATTTTATAATTCAGAAATTGAACACGTCCGTAGTTGTAGCTGGCGTTCAAATGTTTTTGAGGCGATCATGTGCCAATATTATGTTAGTGAAAAAAGGGTCCTACACCCGGTTATAATAAGTCCTCAATCATATTTTGTTATTTTTATTTTATAGGTATAATATTTTGTGTTCTTGTTGTTGCTGTTGACATAGTTTTAAATTAAATTATTATAACATTTTTATAATACCATGTGATTTAGTATAATATAATACAATATTGAATCGACTATTATCTTACACAATCTATTTATGTTCTTTCTTACCTATGAAAAATATTATTCTATGATTATAATTTATAATATTGTATCGGTAGACACGAGACACACAAACATTGAACAGACGCCATATCAGTGTTCACAAACAATTGTTCGAGTAAATAAATAAGAAGAAAGAAAGTGAAACTTTAACGAATCGATGGTGTTAATTTATGTATTTAAATACAAAAAACTCTAATTTGAATTTTTTTTTTTAATGAACTGAAAACAAACAGTGCTACGACTTATTCGCATTAAGTATTCAAAGAAAGTTTTCAAAAATAAATCCAATAGTGAATTTTTTTAAATAACTTCACATATTCAAATACAGCTGATCATAAATATCATGTAACAAAAATAAAATGAAATGCTACTCAAAAATACATAATTATCAACTTTATCCGTATGAAAATATGTTATAATATTTAATTACTAAAATAATATTGATTGTCTATTACTTACATGCTTAAAATATTTACAAATAATTATCTTGTTTTTTACATATCTATTTAAAGTAAATTATTGAATTGTATATCATTTTGAAATGAGCAAATAATTTGTGAAAAATTAACATATCAAAATTTTTTGGTTAAGTAGCAATATATTATACATTCCTTCTAACATTTTAAAAGTGGAAATGAGTAATGACTCATACTTATTAAATGTAATTTTGTAAAAAGTGAATATAAAGAATGGTTTTTGAGAAAATTACAAAAATCGTTGAAGTTTTCGAATTATTAAAATAGAATACTTTATAGTTTATGTTTCAGTTTTCTCAGGCTGAGAACGTTCTAATTTTTATTTTTGAATGATAATATTTACATAAATATGACACAAGAACGGCTTTTCATCGCCATTTTATTTATGGTGTACCTACCTAAATCACAATATCATGTAATTTGCATTTATTTTGTACGGCTTGTCAATCGTAATATTATTTTGTTATAACATGTAGAATATAGATACTAAATGTGTATTTTGTTATTTGTTTAATAAATTTTAAATTTTGAAAAATATTTTCTTAGGTACCTACATGTTATAATATAGTACCATATGGTTGTAATATAGTATAATAATATGTTCAATATGTTATTATATTTGTAACACATTAAAAATCTAAAAACTTACATCGTTTTCCTAAATACTAACAGTAATCTATAGATCTTATATGAACCGTTTTTTCGATATAACTACAGTTGTGTATGACTATACCTATTTTAAAATTATAAAAATATAATTACAACATCATTGACTTGCATAATGGTGACAAATATATAGATCCTAGTTATAATTGACCGATTAACTGTACGAAATACAGGATAGGTTAGGGCCGGAACATCTAACGTTTAAGTGAAATTTTCATTATTGCGTTCTTAGTACTATCAGACTGACGTATACCACAATATAATCAATTTTTTAATACTATTTTACTATCGTAATATACTTAAATAATATAATTTTAACTTAACTAATTTCATATGTAGGCACTTAGGCAATTGTATACTTACAACATGAAGTAAACTCGATAAGTAAGTTAAAATTATACATGTTATGCACTCGTGATGAGGTACCTACTGAAATATTTTATGTTTTATTATGTGTACATTTTTATAACTTAATTATAAACGAAGTACCAAGTGGTCATATATAAATATCGTGTAGGTACACATTATTATTATTTATCAATAACAAATAAAAATAATAATAATATTGGACAAACGTTCAAATCCATACGAAATAATTGCTTTTTCTCAGTAGCGTACTACTATCTCGTGGATATTATTCGGATATGACAATTTTTTCCTGGAATACCTATGTTTTTATGGTCAGTGAATTTTTAAATTTAACTGGGGTTGAATGTATGGTAACTGGGGTGGGGCCGTCCAAGGAATAAAAACAATTATGTCTAAGTACGCCTTATTATGTCTAAGTTGTTTGTATTGTTTGTATTTGTCGTGGCCTGGTGGTATGGCGCGGTTGGTTGAATGGCATTAGCTATTAGTACGCATCAAGTCACTCCGCCAAGCCAGCTTGTCGGACATGCAAACGTGTTATATCCAAAAACTACGTTTTATTAAAATCTTTTGACGTCTGGCATCTCATGTGGATTTTCAAGAAAATTTAATTTTATACAATTTATCCACCCCATAAACACGATATATTTGTTAATGTTATAGGCATATGCTCGTAATAAATTGATTTAATTAGAAAAAAAGTTTTTATTAGGAATCATACGAGTACCTATAACCGAAATTGTGTAATAAAGTAAAGTAATAATTAGTTATAGTTATTACACACCGTTTAATATTTTTTTATCAACATTAAAAAAAAAAAAAAAAATTTCTTTATCAAATATATTATTTTTATAGATTTTAACTAATAACTATTTATCTCTTGCGATAATTTATACAATGTTCTTTATAACTTTTGGAATTACTGCAAATAAACACTGTTTTCCTACATAATATTTCTTTTTTTTATAAATAGTAACTTAAAGTATGTGTGAGGTTTATTGTTAGTAGATTTTCGTTGAATTTAAACAAAAAAATTAATATATTTTGTACAGTTAATACCTTTACTGAGAAATTTAAAATTGTTAGTAATTATTTTTCTAATTAAAACAAAGCATGCTATTTTTATTATTTATATAATTGTTTTCAAGCACGTTTACAGTTATGAAATTTGACACAGATCATTCATTTAACAGATCACTTGTCTAACTTATCAGTCATTTTTAAAAAAATCTAATATTTGGAAAAAATATCTCCTGTCTTGAGTGAAATCATATGATAATTGTTGAAAAGTCAAGATGTGCTAAAAATAATTTAACATGACTAAGGGTTATATTATTATTTTTTTGACAACTCATGATAAAACAAAAGGGATTGAATATTCTTGGAAAATATTGGTACCCATCATAAAATATAAAAATGTCTTATAATACATACCTATATTACATTGATTGAAATCTACTGAAATTCAATTGATATTTTTCTCTAAAAACTGACTTTCATATCTCAGTGAACTTGGGTACCTACCTGTAGATTTTACTTTTATTAGATTTTTAATATTTTTAATTTGTATACGACAAAATAATAATTATAACAAAAAAAATATTTAAACAAAATGTAATAGTTAATGTAAATTATTATTTTAGCATATTTAAAAATATTTACATTCACATTCATGTTCACATTTAAAAAATGTTCTCATCAATATACAACAACTTTTTTAGTAGTATTGAAAATAGATATAAAATATTGTATGATAATTAAATGTATGTATAACTGATATCATTAAAGTTATATTTATGCAGTTCCGAACTATGTTCTCGCAATATTAAAAGATCCTATGAGTTACATTAACTGTTATATTATTTCCTATGAAATTAATATTTTACTTATTTTAATGAAAAAATGTTTTATTTTACTTAAGGTTATTACGACTAAGACTTGTTATATATGAGTCATTAGCTGAGAAGGTATTTTATAAAAGTTAATAATATACAAGAGACTTTTATTTTTAATAAACTTCACTGACAATCGTTCATTCAGACAGTGTATTTCTTAAATGGAAGGTTTCTTAAAATATACTCAGTGAAATATTATTTTATTTTTTTTAGAAGGTACAATCCTAATAAATCTTTATTATATTATAAAAATATTGAAAATATAGTTATAATTTATTATTAATACTATTTTCAGTTAAATTTTAATTAATTATCTTAACATGACATGTAAATAATATAATATTTTGTATTATTCATAGTATATGTAATATATCAGATAAATATATATAAAAATAATCCATAATTTAGATGCTATAATATAACATTCAACAAAATATAATTATTTATAATGTCTTAGGTATATAGAAATAGTTTATAAATCTGAAAAATAATAAATATTTTCTACATTAGGTATATTTGTTTCTGGAAATTAATTTTTGATTATAATATCAAAACATTTTATGAAAAATCTGTAAAATATTATTAAAATTCGATAAAGTTAGGTACCTGCATTATGTTATGGAGGTACATTGTGTTATTACGGTTACATGAGTATTTATTTTTATTTGTAAGTAATAATTAAGGTTAGGCTGTGGTTTAAAATCAGATGATCTACTATAGTAATTATAAATTATACATTATATATACACACTGTCAAACGTTTTCTTCTTTTCACTTCGATAAAAAAATACAAATGGTTATTGAATGCTCCAAAATACGAATAATATAATACAAAATATGCTTTTTAAAAATGAAAGAGAAGCAGTTTTATAGATAAGTGTTGAAAAACGTTATTGTGAATACATGCGAATATAAGACGACTGACGAAGGCGTTTAAAAATCCATGTCGTTACCAATAATATTATTGATTTTTTATCTGACTAAAATGGAGTGCATATTAGTGAAAAAAATAAGGTGGTTGTCGTTTTTAATGATAGAGTAAGCTAGACGAAATAAAATATAAATTGCATGGATAGCAAATTGTTAGAAATAGTTATGTTTGCGTGGTATAAAAACGAAACACTGTTAGAAAAAATTAGATTTGATTCGAATTTATCGACTTGTCGCGAGATGTTTAGTATAAAATCGTTCTTAAGTGCTAACTATTATATATAATGTACAATAATAATAACAACCAGCCTAAAAAATCAGCTATAAATCACAAAATGCAAATGATTTACGGCAGGAAACATCTAGGAATGATTTAAAACACGACGAATTAACGGAGGTGAACTAATTGAAATTGTGTAGAATATAAACTGAAAACGTAGATGCGTATTATATGGTGTGTCGTTTACTGCTATTTCCTATTTGTGCTACCATAAAAGTATAAAACAATACGATTTTATAAGAAAAACGCTAAGAGCTTACAAACTGTTTTTTTTTCTTAATTCAATTAATTAAGTGTAGGTAGGTATACATATAATAAAGAAATCGGTACAATACAATAATTGAAACGATAAACCCCTGATACAATGCTTTCTTTCTTAGGTACCTTTTAAAAAAAAAAAAAAAATTGTAACTGAAATATTGATATTTGATAAAGTGGTTTTTTTTTTACCCATCTATTGTGTTTGTCTATAACTATGGTATGGTGTCCAGGTGAACACATTTACACATTTAACAAAAAAAATACCAACATTGATGAATAGTATAATAGTACAATGCAAATAAAAAAAAAACCCAGACTTAGGCTGTTGAATATATTTGTCAGATAAATAAACATTTTCACTTAAAAAAAAAATAATTTTTACATAAAACTGAATATAAAAAAAAAGTATATTCAAAGTATCTAAGATAAATTAAGTGCAGTACCTACCTGTTTAAACATGAATTACTTAGAATAATAATTAGGCCGTAGAAAAGGGTACTGAAAAAATTTGAAACGAGAAAAATCAATATAGGTACGTTGAACAAAATATTTATGTTGTGCAGAGAAAGAATAAAAATACCGTATACGAAAACATTAATATATAGGATACGTAAATAGTTTTTTTACCTCAAAATATAATCCTCATTATAATATATGTCACGTATTCTGAATCTCTTGAAACAAAAATGTAAGTAAATCATTTTTATATTGACAAATAAATCAACTTATATTGTGACTTAGCTTATGCGCAAAACATATTGGTGTCCGTTTATGTAACATAGATTTAGTGCATAAATGTATATTGAATACAAAGTATGGGTGGATATTTATCCAGTCGTGTACGCAAACAAATGTAATAAATAATTTATATTTATACTTTATAGACAGAAGAGAGAAATAATATTTTTTAATTCGAAATTCTATGTAGGACGTATTGCAATAACCCAGAATTCAATGACATTTTTAACACAATTAAATCGTCCCTTATGACAAAAAACTGTACTAATTGTATGAGAATTTAAAAATTCCACACAGTTTTATTATAACATATTTTATTGAAGTACACGCACATCTGACAAAGGTACCTATTATTCATAATAAAATAAAACATAATATATTATATTATGTATATAAGTTCAAACTTAACGTTGACAAATTAGAAAAACATTGGTCCATCCGTGAAAAATAAGGTAAATGTATATTGTATACCAATATTTATACTTGAGCAGTTAGACGTGGCAAAATATATTTATGTCGAATTTTCGTGGAATGCTAAATCATTAAGTTTAATTAACGCGCCTTTAATAACTCATGCTGTCCAGTACACGTCTCGAGGTTTTTGGGAGTATTCCAATAGTACTGTGCAATAGCTCTCGCGAAAGGACCGGCCGAAATTACAATTGTATAAGTAATAGAATTTTCCTAAGCATCTGAATCGCTTTGCCGGTTGCGTGTTTACACATAATAATAATAATAATATAAGGTGGATGCGAGGAGTGCGTAATCGTTGTAGTAAAAAATTGGTATTTATTAAGGTACCTTATATTGACAATGTTTCAAAGTTGATTTTTAAATTGTTATATATTTATTTTTTAACATGATGTTTGCATTTTTTTCATCGGTCGATTATTATATTTAATGAATACCTATTACATACCTGCGATTTAAAAAAAGCCTGGCATGGTCGATTCATTTTGATTTATTAGTGGAGTGAAAGGGTTGTAATTATTGTGGAACATTTTGTATGTGTGTTTCTTACTTGTAAAACTACTATAAAATTGTGGCTTCGAATTAGAATTTTTTAAAAAAATTCCAGGAAACAAACAAAGCCAGACTCCTTGGCGTAGGATAATTTAGTAGTGGGTTATATTTTATTGTTATACATTTGTGGAAGTTCTTGGTACCGACATCCACCGAGCTTGCATACATTACTTAAAAGTTTTTCGCAGTTTTTCCATTTGCTCAAAAATATAATACCTACCAAAAAAATATGTATTTAATTTCAAAGAATCGTTCAGGTTGGAACAAAAGATAATGTTAGATCTTTCAAAATGTTTTGAAGTTTTACTGAAAGAAAAATAGATTGTCGTTGATATACCTGTATTTATGTATAATGTTAGATAGGTAGTATATTACATAAATGTTAAAATGTCAATATATCCATTTAAAAAAAAAAACATTATTGTTTATTATTAATGCTTGAAGCAACTCTATGATGTCAGATGCTAAGAAAAAATGAATATAAAATATTAAAACTACGCCACCGAGATTTAGATCCAGATCCAGTTTTATAGTGATATGTATGGGCAGTTGCATTTTCCCTTTAGTCGTGTTTTAGTTTTTTAGAATCTGTACGAAGCAGGGGAATTGATCTACCATAAAGTGTTTTTTCTTTTGGAAAATACTTTTAAAAACCTTATTAAAAGTGGTACAAAAGTTTTTTGTTGGTATCTCTAGATCGAAAATTGAACACAGAAAGAGTTTAGACGAACTATGGGATTTTTTTTTTTACACCAAGTACAATAGTTGAATAGCTTAAAAAATAAAAATTGAACAGTATGATTCAATCTATTTTCATAAAATATTTTAGTTAATAAAAATATTATATTTATGGATACGTACAATATTAAGTTGTTAATCAATTACCTACTTAAGTACTTATTACTCTAACTTAATATAATTTTTGAAACATTGAAAACGTTTTGGACTGTATAGTATATAAAATTGTGTACATTTAGGTATTTTTGCTATTTTACTTCAGTCTTGAATATTAAATGTAAGATTAACCAGACTAATATAATATTATGTTATTATATATTAATTATTTCAATAATAAATAGTTATAGGTACTTTGTGTTTAATTCTTTGAAATATATTACAAGAACTTATCCAAAATGTACACTCAGCCGTTTTGAATGTAACAAGATTTTAAACATAAAATACACTATATTTTTTAAATGTTTCATCTTTAATATTTTTGTATTATGCTTAAGACTAGTGTATACTAGAATACAATATTTTTATTGTTGAGTATAGTTAAGTCGTATATACCAACTCGTATCGGATGTATATCCATATTATACGTATGGACTGTACCAGTTAAGCTAATAAACATGTTCAAAACTATTTATTTTTTTAAATTAATTATTGGATCACAATAAATTACCATAATTACGAACTTCTTAAGCAAATATTAAATATTTAATAATTCTTTAAGTACAAGGCGGGTATACTTAGATGTTATTTTTAATTTTATTTTTAAACTTCTTGTTGGCCTAATTGATGATTGTTTTGTTCTTAGTCTAATTAATATGCAGTACCCTCTAATGAGTTTTTAAATTTTAATATAGTTTTTTGGGGGGAAATTTCAACTTTGCGGTTCCAGGGTAACCCTCGTTCAGTTCTTGAAACCGACCAACATTTTCTTAAAGCACAAAACATTTTAAAGTTGTTTTTCTATTATAAGACAGCATTAGCGGCTTGCGTATTTCAACAACTTAATTAATATTGAAATTCTTCATTCCTCAGATAATAATATATAATATTACTCGTAATTTATATGTTCGGATTTAAATTTTGTTTACTTAATATAGTGCATATCTAATTGTATAATATAGTATATTCTATATTTTATTGCAGTACCTACTTTATGCCTGGGATAATTTATTAAAATAATATAACTTACTTAATTATAATTAATCTATTGAATGGTTTGAATGAGGTACAAAAAAAACCACTGTGAATTAATTTTATTGTCCAGTAAATGTCAAGTGTCACCCGTTATTGAGTAGATCACTGTAATGGATGTGTTAAATTACTTAAATTTAAATTTAATGGTCAAGTATTGTATTCAAAAAACGATTTTTTCAGAGCGCAGACAGTATTTTTAATTCAAATGATATTTTATAATTAGAGCTAATCATATATTTTAAACGTTAGCATGTTTTCAAATAATAATTTATTGCATATTTAACTAATTTTGAAGTATTAGCTCATAAAATGTTGGTAGATTTTGGTTTTAAATGCATTTTTAAGTAAGAATTTGAAATAAATTGGTATTTACTTTTGCTGTTTATAACAAAAAAAAAAAATTTTAAGATATTTGTTTTAATTTATGAAAAAATTATGTAGTTTGAATGATTAAACACTGACACTTTAATATTTGTATGTATCTACTTTATTTTAATACATTTTTAGATTCTGAAATTAAATAAAATATGTATAGTAAAATGTACATAAATTATTTTTATTACTTTTATTTCAGACAGTAACCTAACCAAAATTAGAAAATATCGAAATAAGTCATTTTTTTTCTAGAGAATTATTTTATAGACATACAGAATATCTCTTCTCAGAATCGTTTTTAATTGTAAAGGTGCAATGATTTATCAATACAGTGACCTAATCAATGACAAAGTAGTACACTTGAAATCCACTGTTCAACATAATAGTTACCTACTTGTTCAGTTTTATATTTTATAAAAACCATTTTTATTATTATATATAGGTAGTATATACATTATACCTATATGACTGTTTGTCATTATTATTTATACCAATTAGTTATTACTATAGGCAATGCCTTTTTTTTAAATAATGGAAGTGTTAGTTTAATGTTTCTTTATTTTATTTTTTTATTACATAAGTTTTGGGCATGTAGTTTCAAGCTTTATAATATATAATATATTTATGTTATTATTTCTAATTTTTTTTTTCATACATTATTAGATAGGTTGGTAAATTTATTATATTACTGATAATTCTCATATATTATTGTAAATAATTCAATATTTGTATGAATGGGTTCATGGAATAACTTAAAGTTGGTATAAATATTTTGAAAACATCATAGTACTTAAAAGTTATTATATATACGTAATGGTAAAAAGCTTTTAGTTTCTACAATTCATATTTTTGAATTTCAACAAAATACAAAAAACAATTGTATAACCATTTGTTGTTAATGCTTTTTGAACTCTTATTAGAAAAATGTGTCAGGCACTGTGTATTAAATTATCACTCCTTCGATACTTACCTATTAATATTAGTGTCTAAAACATACTAATACAAGTACTTATTGTGAACATTTCAAGTCATTACAGTTTTTAATTTTTTTTTTAAAACAAAATATTCTCCTTTTTCCACAACCTATTGTTATTAATGTTTCCAAGCTATTTAAAAAGCACCCATCCACATGCTTAAATAAATTTATCACTTTTCACAGAATATAAAACATGATTAATAACATATTAATTATTTAAACACAATATAATATTTTTATTTTTAAAAACAACATAGTAAAGTTATGTTTTCATTTTCACATAAACCAATAAAAGTATTTTAATGTATAAAAACATTGATCAGAATCGTGAATTCGTAACATAATATTTTCTTTAAAATGTACAACGATAACATAACTGTACTAGATTTCATCAGTGATATAATACATCGTATACCGAGAAATCATAGAAATCACTGACCGAACAGCTGTATGTATTTACTCCATACTACGAGTTCGTTACCTGTATACAAATATTTTGTTTTCCCGAACCTGTTGGTGTATTGTATAAATAAGAATAACAGCCGCAGAACTTCTGTTTAGGAAAATATACTCCGAAGTCAAGGTGTACAAAACTATATGTGTCACATGCGCGGGTCCGTGACACGTTCAAATTGATGTGACTCGTGGATTTCCATATTAAACTAGACAGGCGCGCTAAACATGTTCTGTCATTTTTACCTTTAGATTTTTTTCGTATATTACATGACAATAAGTCATACGACGTGTATTCTATATACGTTCGCGAGTATTTTGGATTGACATCGACTCCGACAATGGGTACCCAATATACAAAGAATTTCATCAGCATCCATGCAATACGGATTCTGCAGTAAAAGTATATTACAATACGTATAAATATGAATGATGTGGAAAAAAGTACGTCGGCCCAAGCAGTCACTTGCTGCGTTTGGCATCACCAGTAATGCTACGCGCTCGTCTCGGCTCCAACCAACGGTTATAACAATATTATAGGTATGAGATGTGTACTCCAAAGTATTTAAGTGACAAAACCATCGGATTCGATTGCACACAAGCGACGATAATCGGATACCGGCACACTTTAGGATCGATAAAGATTTTCGAAAAACAGTGAATTATATAATATTGAGTTAGACTATGGCATTCTCAAAACACAGGTCAAAGATGTCAAGACGTATCGATACGATTATAATTGTCACAAGTTTCAAACATCACGGAAGTATAAATTATAGACAATCAAAAAATAAATTCTTCAATGATTAGGTATAGCGTTGTATTATTGATACATTTTTCAGTAACTACCTACCTAGCAATTATTAATAAGACATGATAATATTAGTTAATACGATGTGCGTGTTTCCTTAATACTTAGCTAGAAGTACCTATATTCACAGTTTATGGATTATTTTTTAAATTATGTGCTTAAAATATAGCAGATTTAATAATGTATTTTTTAATTTTTAGTTTCAACATACGCATACTTACACAATATTATCTAAACATTGTACCTTGTAATTTTATATTTGACTATGTTTGACAGTGTGATTTGGCATCCAAAATACTGGGAAACGAGGATTCATTTCTCTAATTAAATTGTACCTCTCGTTTACCTACCTCTATTTCTATAACAATTATTGATGTTATTTTCCCACAAATTTTATATATAAAAAAAATAAAAAATAATAGAATAGTTATTGTTTTTAAAACTTGAATTGTTAACAATTAAATTTACATAATATTATGCTAATCATTATGTAATATATAATATGTAGGCTTAAGTGGATTCGATACCGTGATTTCCTGTCTTTGTCTAACACACGCGCTACATATGAATTCAGACGTGTTTTTTGGCAAACGAACCGATTGATACAATGATACAGTGAAACGATAAGAATTCTGAAAACAGATTTGAATTTTTCGTCAAGTCTACTTGAGATCGGTCAGTCTACATTTTTGATTTTTTGATTTAAACTTCTCCAAAAAATTAAATATGAATTTTTTTTTAATTACTCTTTAGTAATACAATAATTTTAGGATTTTGCAGTATAATATAAAATATGTGGACTGTCCGATCTCAAGAAGACTTGACGAAAAATTTAAATCTGTTTTTAGAATTCTTATCGCTTCACTATATCAATGGGGACCTATCGATTCCGCCAATGTAGCATCGATTCCGCCAGTATCGACTCCGCCAGTTCAGGTAGTCTAAAAACAACCTATCGATTCCGCCACCAACCAATTTTTACCTCGACCAGGCAACTGCTGCTGTCAACCCGTTTTTGTTATAATAATAATAATATATTTAAAAAATTTAAATATAAATTAATTTAGTCAAATATAGTTTAAAGTTATACAATGATATGTTTATAGTATAATGGATGCCAAACTAAGGCAATGTGAATTAATATAATATAAAATAATACAATATAGTTAAATAAATAAAATGTTACAATAATAATAATATAGGTTTTTACAAATTAAGTCAATATTTAATTTTACTATAAATTAATTTAGTCAAATATAGTTTTAAGTTTTACAATGTTATTTTTTATAATGGGATGATGCCAAACTAATGAAATGTGAGCGGTTAATTTTTTTAGCCTCATAATCTTTTAATAAATCTTCGATTTTTTTTTTTGATGAATATATTTTGTGTTCTTACTAATTTTTGTTTTGTGAGTTGACCTGAGAATAATGTACGTATCTGTTTGGATCCTTGTGTTTAAGACGTGTATAAATAAAAAAATGTTTGGGTGTGATTTTGTAAACAAAGAATTGAGTTTTGCATGGAAAGATTCACAACTATTTGTGGTTCGCTCAGAACTAATGGAGAAAGAGGCCCAAACATTGGGTGGAAATCTCGAAAACTCGTCAATGTAGTTTTCAGTTAAATAATCACAAAATGTTAACATTTTTGGATCATTAGGGCAGTGTGCCATAAACTCTTCTATAAAACAATCAGAAACTTCTTCTGGGCTTAAAAAAGAAAGTCCGAATATTTTTCTTAACCAGATTCCGGACTCACAGTTTTTATTTGGACAATACTATTAGTCGTTTTTCGTATCATTACGCGTATACAAGTTAGATTATCATCAATTAGCGATAACATTTTTATACAGGTATTTCATATAATATTTATAATATAACTATGTAAGTAAAATAAAACTAAAATGTTCGGGAAGATTATTTTTTCCCTGGCGGAATCGATAGGTCGTTTTTAAACTACCTGCACTGGCGGAATCGATGCTGGCGGAATCGATAAACCTTATACCCAAGTATAAAAAGGTCTGGCGGAATCGATGAAACCCCATATCAATCGGTACGTTTGCCAAAAAACATGTCTGAATTCATATGTTGCGGGTGTGTTAGACAAAGACAGGAAATCACGGTATCGAATCCCCTTAAAAAAAAACACTGGATAACTAGTAACGACGGGCCGTATGGAATGTGGGGTAGTTCAATATACATATACATACGCATTATACAGGAATACGCACTCGTCTACGCACGCAACACATGAAACACATTAACAATATTCAATACCTTTCCGAACAGACGTTTAGAATAAAACAACACAATCAATTATAAGCGGCACCTTTAAACATCGTATTTTACAAAATCATAAACACATTATAACTCATACACTTCAAGAACCCTTCGACCACTCTTGAATACGAACGTTCGGTCAAAACAATACAATAAATTATCGACCGTAACTTTGTCACGCCGCAAAAAATTAGATCATAAACATATCAATATTTTAAAACCACATATTAATCGATGAATATCAGAAGAAGGGACCACACCGAAATCACAGTTTATAAGGGCCCCACAGAAGCGCCTCGAGGGACCAGTATGCACTACGACAATATTTTGCCATTCAAAGCAAATGCGATCAGAGTTATATGTATACTGAGGTACTCCAACATTCGGTATGATCGTCTAATTAATTATCTCACATTATCGTACAAATCAACCTTGTTAATTATTCATACACCTACCCATTCACTAATTTTGCAATATAAGGTTCTGTGACTATCATCGTATTAAAGACTATCTATAATATCATGATCATAATTATTACTATTATTAGATCTTAGTTATATTTATTTATCTAGAATATAAGTATATTGTTAAGTGCTCAGTTAAATTAAATTACATCCGGTTCGCCGTCAACTATGTATGATTGTTACGGATGTAGGGATTTCTAGGACCATACGATAATAGTCACAGTCCCGATATACAAAGTCAAGGGATTCATATCCCAATTGCATAATGTCACATAGGCTCTATGAAAGAGTGTATATAGCGTTCTATAGAAATACATAAATCAAAATACATATATTGTCTACGTGATATCGACCGTCGAACACTACCCCGAAGAAGCATAATCTACGTGCAGAATACATTTACATCGATCTACGCACAAGGTTAGTGATACAATATATATTATTATAGCACAGACAATACTAATAACACTAGGTAGGTATAATAGTAGTAGAAAAATCTTATGCACACACTCCAGAAGAAAAGAAACCATTTAACAAGTCCTTCACATTATAACCTCCACAACGTTAAACCTGTTAACACACATATTATATTACACATACACTTGTATCCATAGTCCCTCTTAGATTAATATATATGTATATTATATTTACACTGACCCGTCGCCAGATGCAACGTCGTCGGGTCATTGAACGATCCTTTCTCTGAAGGACGCAACCAGTCTTGTACGTTGTGTCCCTTTCGCCTACTATAACGAGTCAGTGACCCCGCACATGTAGAGCACATTATTACACACGATCTCGTAGTAGAACTCGTTAGAACTTGCTATTCACAGGTCTATCATAAAATCCATACTATCCCCAACTTTCCCTCCCTTAATTTATTTTCATTATAATACAAATGGCCCCAACTTAGTACTCTCCCTCTCCTTAGCTTATTTTTATTCTACTACAGTTAAAATGAAGTCATGTTGTTAACTAAAATATGTTTTGGTTTATTTTGATAAAACTACGTTATAACAACAACAGTTACGGTTTGTTTAAAAATTTCAGCTGTTTTATAGTTTCAACGGGTTTAAAGATTAATAATAGTTTAAAAATTACATAACTATTGAGTGTATTATCTATAAAAAATTTTAAAAATATTAAAAAGGGGCCAACAAAATGTTTGAAGAAAGAAATTATACAATTTGTTTTATGTACTACACAAGTACACGACTTAGTGAATTAAATATTTAAATACCCTACAATTCATAATCTAAATTATTGGAAAGGTAAAGATTACATAACACGGATAATTATTATAATATCAAAATAAACTTCAACTTGTGTATCGTGTATCATATGAATTATAGTAATATTATATTCAACTGAAAAATGTACACTAATTATACTAGTAGGTATATGAATTGGAGACGAATCACCGATAATGCTTTAGGTTTGCAGTCCCGATAATTACTGTTTTCGGTGTAAATGTCAAATTGTTAAGGATTGGGTCAGATGATAAAATCTCAATGTACCGTTCACGTTTGATAAAAGTTTAATTGACATTTGAACACTATATATTTTCCCCATAGACCGCACGTTATCCTATTTTGAAATGAGAAAATGGTATTGTATTGAATGACATAAACGTTATAAAAATATATATAAACCTATAATATTATATAAAAATAATTATAAAAAAAGTCATTTCTGAAAACAAAAATGTTATTACGGGTTCAATAATATTAAAATAACTGATTGTAAAATTAGTATTTAGTGCCAATTATTGTCTATTAACTGCACACAATTAGAGTATATTATTACATACGATTTGTTTTAACAATAAGAATTATTAAACGAAATTGTTCATAAGTAGTGCTTAAATCGTTTTTGTGAATTTACTTTTCAAATATTGGTTTGATAAAAATTAACTATATTTGATAATAAACACAATATTGTTTCTCAAGGAAATACTTTGGTGGCAATAACAACCATATTATAATAAATTGCATATACAAAAAAAATGTAAGTCACTCAGCTCAATTATAGATTGTAACATTTCTCTCTCAGTGAAAAAGCTTGAAAATGAAACACAGTTTCTTGTCAGTTGTTCTCGCAGAAATGTAATGGTGTCGGAAATACGTCAGCACAATTTTTTATAGACATTTGAAGATCAAATTTCGTCAAAATTGTATATTCAAACGAAAAATAAAGATATTCGTTGACATTTCCGTTTATTCAGGTGTTGTAATAGTTCAAAAAATATAAGAATTTAAATTTGTCACCATTATGAGTTATATTATGATTTTCTATGCAATGTTAAATTTTCAGAATATTTATTATAATTTTAAGTTATTCACGCCATTAACCTAATTTCACTGTACCTACGTCGATATTGAGCCATATATTTTATTTTAAATTTTACTAATAAACACAGCTATTACAGTAGGTAACCTACCTAATGATAATATAATTTAATATTTTATTTTGACAAGGATCTTATGAATCATGGCACGACATGTTTTATGCTATAATAACAAATAAAATATGTCCATTGTTTACCACGTATAATTATCAGGTATAACTGAAAGTTACCAATAGATAATAATCTAATTTTTCAGAAATGTATCTACCACATACATATCAAAAATATAATATTTACATGTGATCGGAGAATATGTAAACTTTTTACATAATAAATAATAACATATTTTAAAATTTAATAAAAAATTTGAATAGGTTATATAAATAAATAAATCAATCAAAAAATATTTAATAAAACCTGTTACATGGGGTGGGCTTTATCTGTAGCACTTCTCCTCCTCTAACATAATATTACTTCAATATGATTATGTACAATTTTATAACCGGATCATTTGTCTTAGAATTCTGTATATATGGTTAGTGGTGAAGTTTGAAACAAAAACTATAATATATTTATATAGGCAGGTGCCTAACCCAAGAATACCATAATTTCTCAAAACTTACTTAGGAAATACTATGTATATGTTTATACAACTAGGTATAAGAACACGTCATAACATATTTTCACATATAATGGATAATAATATATAAGCCATATTTATGATTTTATGTGATAAAAACTGAACACCACTATAAGCTCTCAATGGCCTGGGGTAAGTTAGGAAATGTGGAACAATTTTATGTATTATACTTCAAATGCGAGACACTAAACGTTATTGATTTAACAGTAAAAAACTTTCTTTATCTTTAAACTTTTAAGCGTGCACTTGGCATTTCATTACCATTTTTTTCTTTAATTATAAAAGGTTATTCAATTTATAGTATTCTCATAATCAATAATTATATTATAGAACTAATGTTATGTTTTCTTATTAAATTTTAAATGAACTACGTCCTCGTTTAATAATTGGTTTGAAACAAAATATATTTATGCAGTTACTACCGACTTACTATTTGATATTTTTCGAAATCTAAGTTATTAAAATCTGATCATATTTTACGTTGCATTTAAATAGGCAATAATAATAATAATAATAAAAAAACTGTTTAAAAAGTAGATTGGTTTTTGACGTACTTGTCAACATCTTTACTTAACGACTTTTACAATAGTTTGTAATATCCTAGACATTTCGTGTGATTAAATTTTAAATTCAAATCACTTAGCGTCTATTTATAAACTTCAGTAGGTACCTACAAGCAATTTAAACATTTAACTGTAATTTTCGCTTTTTAATGCTTACGATAATTGTATACAGAATACCCTTTGTTCAACATCAACTTAACAAAGTTTCCATTTTAAATCAATTTTCCTAGAATTTATAATTATAATTAAAACAGTATTTATAAGAGAATTGCTGACGTACAAAAAATATTGGTCATTTTAGCTTTTGATCACGAAGGTACTTAGGCTTAAGCTGAATTTAAATCATAAATGTATTCGATAGATAACCATATTGGTGTATTTTTATCATTTTTATGGTCCTTGATAAGTCTTATCAAAAAAATAGTGATCTATATTATATTAACCTTAATATATTCTTATAACAACCATTATAATATTGTATCTTGTGATCCAAATGATACTAAATGGATCGCCTTGTATACTTACGAGTAAATACAAGGATTATTTTTTAGTATACAATTTGAAATTGTATACATACAATACATGCGTATGACATAAATATCATATTATTTAAAAGTATATAGTTAATCAGATATTAACTAATTATTTAGAATCGGGCACCCCTTATAACTATTTATCAAAATTATATTGTGAACTAGGTACTTTCAGCTACCTAAGTAGTTGAATACAATTGTAGATTTTTGATTACACAGTGATTTAAAGTAATTCGTAATATCTTTGCTGTTTAAGTTACAATTTAAAGATAACTATAATATGCAACTCTAATTTATTTCTTTTATACGTTTATAATGTAATGTATTAAAAAACCTTGTACAAAAACATATTAAATTTATGGATAAATAATGAAAACAAATTAAATTGTTTATTTTATAGGTGTCAACAATAACTATTAAGTTCTTCGGCTTAGTCCAAAGTATCTACCTTGTTGGAGTTTTGAAAATTAAAATTTAATGAATCTCTGCAGGTTATATTTAATTTGTATAATGTTAACATTGATATATTCGTTTACTTGTATAACTCTGAGAAAATTATATTCAATTTAAGTACATAAATAATGAAGACACCGGTGCAATAACCAGGTACATCCACATTGTCGTTTTTTTAATGAGACAAAAAAAACTTCATATTTTCATTGTTGAAAAATTATAAGAAAAGTTGAAATGTTATAAACTTATAATATTATTTGGAATCAAGTAAATTGAATTTGATGGATAAGATTAAAATTGTTGAAATATCATTGCCAATATCTCAATAATCACAAATTTTACCATTACGTTAATTTACTTCAAAATTGTAACTGGTTATTGCACCAAATTGTAGGTAAATTATTACATTATATATTTGTATTCAAATTATATTTTAAGTATTTTATCAAAATAAAAAAAAAATGTGTTTATTATATCAGTAGGCAGCGATCAGCAATAACAAAATAATAACATTATTAAAATGTAGGTTAAGTATATATTTTTATTTTAGTTTAACATATAGGTTAGTATTAATTAATAATAAAAATATCAAAAACTAAACAATTAATACTTTTTTAACTAAAGTTTACAGTCAAATAAACTTTATTTATCCATAAATATTGAATAATAATTAAAGTAATAAATTAATATATTATTATATTTATTAAACATATTATTAATAACCATTTGTGTTACGCTGAATAAAATAATATTAATAAAATAAAAATATTTCTATATATTCGTTTGGTGCAAGAACCAGTTACGTCCAGTGTTGAGACTTATCTAGATAAATTTATCTAGATAATTATCTAGATAAACAATTACTCATCTATTATCTTATCTAGATTACTATTTTGCCATTTATCTATTGGTTATCTAAGATGACATATTTTCTTATCTAGATAAATTTATCTAGATAAATTTATTTAAATCGTATACATTTTTCATGAATAATATTAATTTTTTTACTAAAATTTTCTATCAAAGCCGAGGACAGAACATTATCCAACAGTACATATTATATTCATAATGAGTTTTAACCTAAGACCTAAGTGGCTTTAGACTTATAAACTAGGACATTAGACACTAGGCGATATATTTTAATTTTTAATCGCTGCGTTTCCGAAGATAAAGGCGCACGTGATTAATTCGCCAGTCGCCACACAAAATAATAATATAAATAATATTATATAATATTATTGAAATTGAATTCATGGTATCATTGATTATAAATACTACTATACTAGTACCTATTTATAAACGATGCGGGTATTAACGGTTGACGATTTCAACAATAATTGTTTTTAAATTATTCGCCTAGGCTATACATATGGAAAAACACTAAAAATAGCTTTCCATACGAAAAGATAAGATTGTTTATTGATTAGACATGTGATAGGTAGTAGGTTGTAGGTACCTATTAACTATAAGTTACTTTATGTTCACACTTCACATAGGTAAAGAAGTTCCATAGTAAGTACAAACATTTTTTAGTATAATATTCAAATAACAAATGTTATTTGTTATTTGAATATTATACTAAAAAATTTTCATCTACAATATTATCTAGATAAAGTTAGATTATCTTTATCTTATCTAGATAAATGTAAAATATATTTATCTTTATCTGTATCTAGATAAATTTTTATAAAATTATCTGTATCTTATCTAGATGAAATTTTCGTTATCTATTCTCAACACTGGTTACGTCAGACGTATCTAACTTGATAAAATAAAAAAGTAATATATTATGTTAATGCTCAAGCACGTATTTGCTTATTGCACCTAACCATAATGTAAATATAGTGTTTGTAATTTATTTTCCATTATATTATGCGGACGTGTTTGGTTATTGCATCGATCGATTGAGAATTTTTTTTCTTAACATTTCTGTATAAATAACCGTTTTTTTTTTTTACAATTTGGTAGTATAGATACCTTGTTATTGCACCGGAGTCTTTAACTGAATACATATTATATTATTTTCTCTGATAATAATTAAGAGGTTTTAAAATTATAATAATTATAAGTATAAATAATATATTAGATCCGACTAGTGGGTATTGACAATGTTCACTCAAACAACTTATATTTTTTGAAAATATGATTGCCAGAGTAGCCAGTTTTTTACTGTATTCAAATTCCAATTTTTTTTTTTTTATTTTAAAAATGTTTATTACACTCATAGCTTTAAATTATTTATACTAATTTATGAACGCTGTATTGAATAAATCATAAAAGAATATTCGGATCCAACAAAAGTCACAATTATTGCTTGGGGTTGATTGTACCTACAACATTTTAAAGTATAAATATACTGCTTTAAATTATAATATAATATTACTTATATTTGTATATTTATAATTATTTAAATTTAATATGGTATCTGTGTGTTAATATTGTTGAACTAAAAATACAACTGTAATTGTATGTTTTATATTTTTTCTTTCATCACTCTTTTTAAATAAAGAGTCACATAATATATTACTTTTTTTTTAATATTTTGTTTACAACAATGATTATATAATCATATCAAAATATAATATGTCATTACATACCTACAGAGGTAAAGTAATATTTTCAGGTTTTTCTGTTACATTCAGTATGTATGTATAACGATTATTACTCCAAAATTCATGGTTTTCTGATAAAATCAATAAAATAGGTACTTAATTATTCATTTATTTGGAAAAATGTATTCAATTACGATTGTTTCAATATTATATTTAACAAATGGTAAGTAATACAATAAAAAGTGTCATTCATAAAAATTATTTAAACTGTAATTTATTTGTTCAATACAATGTTACCTATAGTACAATTTCAAATGGATCAGTAATTTTATTTTTGCAGTTGCATTAATGTAATATTAAGATAAATTTATCTTTTCTACAATCAGAAAAAACAAAATTCACATACTTTTGTAAATACCTATACTTACCTGTAATGTAATATGTGAACAACTAATATTATTTTCATTTAAATTTATAATGATTTGTATTTAGACATTATTCTAAAATGAACAATTAGATAATAAAAACTTATAACATCAAATCATCTGATTATTTACGTTTATATTTCAAGTAGGTGCCTGTAATATTGTACCTATATTACAAAAATACAACTATATTATTAATTATTTGTATCGTTAAGATATAATATACTGATATAGGTAGTAATAATGTTAAATAATACACTGTAGTTGGTTTTACATTGCTGCAGTAAAGGTAGTATTAGTACTTTAACTGTACGAATCGGTAAAACTTTTATAATTGTATAATTTTGGATTATAAAATAGGAACTTTTTTAGTGGTAAAAGTGTTTCTAATTGATGCAATGAAATACGAAATCACTGGTTGTAAATTACGTTTTTATAGAGACAGTCTTTATCATTTTTGCTTTTATCTTATGATTAACGATCCTGTAAATTAAATTTAAACGAATATATAATTTTATAATAATCGAAAAATGCTTAATTTATTGGAAAAAAATAAGAATCCCAATTTAAGATAAAACCAAGGGTTTAAAAAAAATTATATACCATTTGTGAAGCAGGTAAGTAATCAAAAGTTATGAAAAAATTAAAATAAAAACAAGTCAATATATTTCAAATACACTGGACAATTTATTTGATGTAACAAACTTAAAGCTTTAACACATCATTAAAACTCAGGCAAACACATAATATTGTGGTGAAAAAAAGTGTTTAAAGATAATGAAAAGTTATAGGCATCAACTTGATGAAAAATTAGTAGATACATACCTACAAAAATGGTAAAAAATAAACCGGGTAAGTTGCTCTACTGTAAAGTAATTAGAAAAAGTTGAGTGTATCTTGTCACAGTACCTAAGTCACTGTGATAGATGTCTTCAATTTGAATTCAATGGTAAATCATTGATTACGAAAAACGATTCTGAGTGGATATGCTCTGTCAGCCTCTATATCAAAGTACATTTTATAATTTATTTGTATAACTACCTATTGGCTATTTGTAATTTACATTTTTATAAGACATTAAGACGTAATATGGTATACCTATTTAACTAGTTTTTGACGGAAAAATTGCATTTGATAATTATTTCAACATTATTTTATGAAATATAAAAAAATTTAACACTATTATAAGTCAATACATACTTGTTTAGTATAGAATAGTGTGAATAGTTTGAAGTTATTAAAAATATTTTTAAAATGTTCATGTTTAGCTAAAAAGCCTATAGTAAATAATGATACACGATATGTCAAATATAATTTATTCATTCAAATAATGTTTTAGATTCGGAGCAGAGCGATGAATGTATTAATTTTTACAATGATGTGCTATTTTTGTCTATAGGTATAGACGGTATGTCGGTGTTTCCGAACCGATGTGCCGCGGCACATTGATGTTCCTTGAGTTTTCCATAGGTGTGCAGCGAAATTTTATGATTATGAATAAAGGATTTTCTTGAATTATTGATAAATTGTTTGAAAGACGACACGAGGGAGTTCTTTTCAACCATTCGACCACGGAGGAAAATTATAATGAAGGGATATTTCTCACTAGGACTAGATTTGTATAATGTAGATATCTGTTATTCCAGGCAGGTATCAATAAATATAATATTTTTAATAAATTAAATTGTTATTTTACCTAATTTTTCCAAACTGAATATTAAAATTAAAATTATAATGTTTACATATATAAGTCAGAGTCAAGTTCTCAAGGGTGCCATGGCTAAATATGGGTTCGGATTAGTGTGTCGTGAGGGAAAAATTTTGAGAAACGCTGCGATATGTTGAAGAAAAAAATGTTAAGATATTTAATTTGAATAGTGATTTTTGGTAAACAGTTGGATCTAGTTGATAATTAAGATGTAAAAATTAAAAATTTCTAGATTCAATAGAATCGGAAAAGCTAATGTTAAATTCCTTACCTTTAGGAATATGGGAATTTTTACGCAACACTAATTGTTGACGAAATCGATTTTGTTTATTTGTTGAAATTCAAAAATAAATGACCGTAGATACTTGAAATGCTCACCAAATATATTTTAACAAAAAAAAAAAATAATTAAATGAAAAATGGAGATTTTTATGGTGTAATTCTAAAAGAAAATAACGGTAGATATACGAAATTTTCACCAAATGTTTAAATTAGCATTTTTATACAACATAAAATTATTTTGAGCTATTTATGTAAACATTTTAATTTTTATATTTAAGATTTAAAAATGTAATACTAGATTTGTCGTGAGTTGTAATAATAGCAGTTGAAAAATATTAAAAATGCATATTATATAGTCATGACTTTTTTTCATAAGCCTTTTAAGTACAAATTTTTACAAAACTCATGTAAATCTGGCAAATCTGCAAACTATATATTTTTTATTAAATGTTTAATATTGTTTAGACATGTCTTTAATTTAAATGTAAAAACATACTTAAGAACCAATATAAAAACTAATATTGACCTAGGTAGGTATATACTGTATTACTTATTCTAATAGTAAAATAAATTACTTAAATAACAAAAATATTATCAAATAACCTTAGTTATATTGTAAGCTGAAAGGCCGTCTGTGCTCAGAATCGTTTTCCATATGCAATATGATTTTATATCATTGAATTCAAATTTAACCCATCCGTTACAGTGACCCCTCTAAACACCACTTGTACTGTAAACCTATTGTACCATACAGCAAAACAGTACTCACTTACCCGATTTTTATATTAATATTTTCTATTCTTGTTAAATTTTAAAAATAGTTCACCTCTATTTTTTTAACTATTTATTAGACATTTGAAATTTTCTAATTTTTTTTTTACAAATGTTGATAAAAAAAATGTTCGCTTGATCAAAAAGCTAGACTCTACTATTTATGGTGATTTTAGGTGTGTAAAAATTGTAGTGTACACAGTTAATTATTCAGACTATATTAAGATTAGTTTTTAGCTTTTGCCTATTTATACCACGTGTGGTTCGATGTTAACTACTTTTTGTTTGAATAGATATTTTGAAAAGTACAGTTTATTTTTGAATTTTAAGTATCTCCACGAAGTCCAAAATTCCAATTTGTTACCCCAGAAATCACCCTCAAAGTTGAAGTTTACTGCATAAAATCGATATACAACATTAACAAAAAACTCTATGAAGCAATAAATCTCAGAATCTATAATAATAATAATATCGGTTACAATATTAGTATAAATTAATTATTTTCTAGAATTATTTCTCCAAACGTAGTTTGTAACTTTTCACTTTGTTTTCGTAGTTAACCATCAAAACTATTTAACTTAAACTAAAGGAGAGTTAAAAAAATTCGTCAAAACATAATATTATATTTATGTACCTATACCTATAATGTATAGTAATTATTTTTGTTTGTACACGAATAAAGTATGTTATTCATAGCTATGATGTTCACACAGTACTTGAAGCATAATTAAAATCATAGAACATATTATAATGTTAATATATTGCAAAGGTTCACGAATAATAATATTATTTGTTTTTCGTTGCGGATAAATAATACTATAAATCTATGCATATTTTAATTATTTGGATGACTTTTTGTCATTGGAAATATTGAATAATTATTTAAAAATAAATTATTTAAAACTATCCAATCAGAATGTATATTTTGGTGAATGTTTCCACGGCAAAATGAATTATACATTTATAGGTATAACTTAAGTTCAACATTTAAGCAATAATATCAACATATATATATTTAAAGTACAATATTTTAAGGTGCGTTACACTAGTCTCAATTAACCTCCATTTCAACATGGTTAGCTTCAGAAACTAGACAGAAATACATATAAAACAATCTGTAGTTGAGACCCATTAGCTCTTTTTATTGAGTTACGTGCTTAAAGTAAATTTATAAATGTACCGAATGAATAAAAAAACATTTTTATGACCAGTTGGAAATAACAAACTTTAATGTAGTCAGTGGCAACACATCAATTAGTTTGTAAACTACAATTATTCATTTTTAAACTTATGGTTAAAAAATATTGAATAACATTACAAGTAGTAAGCATGTTTGTTACAACAAATTCATTTCGAGTTTTCGTATTTACTTTTTCATGGTTCTTTAATTGCCCTAAATGACTCATCAAAATCAGATTTTATATTATACTTTTTCTCAATCAAGTTTATCTTAGTAAAGTATAATAATATGAGTATTGTTCTCCAAACTTATTAACAGTTACTTTAATATATATATTGCGCTGTGTACCAGATCCGTATTATTAAATGATAACTATATTAAATTACGATTTCAAATACTATTTACGTCTATCATTATATATTTTCCTACTACTAATTATTATAAATTGTATTTTAATTAACTTTTTTCTGTTACTCATTATTTGTGATAATTCCACATTGAGAAATGTATCCACCACTTATTATTGTATAAATATAAATAAATTATTATTACGGTAGAATACATTTTGTATAACATAAAAACCCGATGGAAATTTAAATATATCTGTTTTCATACTCTATAAACAAATTGGTATGTATAGGTTTTTATTAAATTATCTTGGAAAAAATTGCTTTTATTTTGCTTATAGTTTTTTTCCAATATACTAGCTTAGAACTATGTTATCTTTTAAAATAAAACAGCACTTAATTTTATTTATTTATTGTAAGAATATTTAAAATGTCTTTTTCTGATTCATTTGAAAAAAAATAAAATTAAAATTCTGAAATGACAGTATATTTGTACATGATCATTGGAATAAAATGTTTGAATTTCTTGGATATAATTAGTTATAATTGCCTATTTGTTCTTAAAAATATTTATTATAATATTCTTTAGTATCTAAGATATCGAACGAGCTTAAATAATTTACAATGTATTTATTATCATTTATATAATTCGGTCATTGAAATTATTTATAAACATTTAAGATTTATTTCAGATATTAGCTTCAAAAAATGTTTTATTGTTTCTACATTTTGATAAAATATATAATTTTCGATTCTAATGCTTGAAATATTTATAAGTATAAGGTACACGCTTATTTAAACTTTTTATACCTATATATCTATTTCATAACGAACTACCTACTTTGGAAGGCCTCTTAAATCTGTACTTGTCATTAATGTGTTCAATATTATCTATAAATTAAAAGTAGTGACTTCGTTATCTTTTTAATACAAACACTATGTCCCACAGGATAAACTCTCACACTTTGCGAAATAATCAGATTTTGATAATTTTTTTTTTATTTTAAAACGAAAACTTTACACAGTTCACATGGGATTTCTATTTTCCAAACTCTATATACATGTGTAGTAATAAGCGTAATAATCACCCAATACTCTTAAATATATTAGTCTGATGTTATTTAAAGTAAATTCAAAAGTCTAATACAACCTAAATAAAGTCTTCACTTTTCAAATAAAAAAAATTATCAAAATCTCACTACTGCACTAAGCGTGAAAGTATATCCTGTAAAGAAGTTTTTGTTTGTTGAAATGTTTTGATTTTATTTTTCCGTATGGCTGTCATTGAACGAAACTAGAAATTTCCTTGAATTGTTGCCTCTTAATAAATATACGAATTCTTTTTGTTAAACTCATGTTACAGATTGCACAAACAAAATATTATGTTAAAATAACATTATATTTCTATTGTTATCAATATCAAAATAAATTATCATAGTTTACAATTTGAAGAGTAGTATGATTTTCAAATAGGACTAGGGGCATCTAAAAATTTGTATTTTTTTAATAATCATTAAAAACATAGCTATATAATATTGACATTTTTTTCATGGTTATACAAGTTGATATTTAAAATATTGTATACCTATAGTTGCATATTTTGCATTATTTGACCTTTTTTCATTTATAAGTCCATATTTGATAATATTTTTATATAAAGCTGTGAGTTTTATGATTTTATAAAAAAAACTTAATTTTAAAAAAGTTTACTGGACCTGAGATGTACCTGCTGGTTTCAATTATATAAAATAAATATTTTAAATTAGTGTTTGTTATCCTCGCCGATCACTCGCATTGTTACGTATCGGTACACTACAAGCGTGATTCACTAGGAAGAAAACAAATCGGAAAAGAAAATTAATTATTTGTTAATACACAAGTTTTACTTTTTTATAAGTTTTAATTCAAAATGTTGCAAATATTATATAAATAATATTGCAGATATTAAAATAAAAAGGTTTTATCCAATACTAAGATTTTTTTTAAATGTATATTTTAATAGAATATTTAGTGATTCTTAAGAGCATAAGTGCATACATATTTTAAGGTTTTTTGGGCATAAAGTCCCTAGCACTAGTTATAATAATTGTTGTGTACATAAAAAAAACTAATGGGTGCACACTTATGTGATATACTAAACGTTAAGTACCCTAAATAATATTGTAAAATATACCTAAATAGAGTTCTATTTAAAATGTATTTCCAAATGTAATGATTGTTTTAAAATGTAAAATCACTCTCATCGTATTGGCCCGCATGGCACCTACGCCCACCCTCACTCATGCGTCAAGCAGCTGAGTTGCATAATTTTTTTTTACAATGCAATTCAACAAAGCTTTTCATAGGTATAATGATATCAGTTGTTGATCATAAACCATTTACAGTGTATTGTGCTATTATAATTGTCGTCAATTAGCTATCTTGTCATTATTTTCATTGTATGTTGTCAAATTAATACAAATTTAGTTACAGCAATAAATTTATAAACAATAATTAACCAATACAACTTTCAAACAGTATTGGTATATGTCCGGGATAAATGTATTGAATAATAATGGTTACTGGTTTTTTTCACGAATCGAAATTCCTGAATGCACTTTTTCCCGAATGTTATTTTTTCCGAAAGTCCGTAAACCCGAAACCTTTTATCCCGAATCGAAATTTCTGAATGAACTTTTTCCCGAATGTTATTTTTTCTGAAAGTCCGTAAACCCGAAAGTTTTTTTCCCGAACACCTTTTACCCGAATTGATATTAAAATCGATAAATTATACGTAATTTATTTAAAAAATTAATAATAAGATAATAAATGCTGTAGTGTTATAATTAAAAATTTAAAAATCGATAAATTATAATATATATAAAGAGGCCAATAACCTATGTTGTCGAAGTCTTTATTTGTAATAATAATAAAAAAAAAATACATAAAATAATTTTTATTTGATTAGAATGTATAGCAGCTGTAAATATGATGTATAGAAAATACACCAATGTAGCTTTCTCATAATAACAACATTTAAAATTTTTAAATTATTTATTCCGGGAACAGGAAAAAAGAGTTCAGAAAAAAGGTTTTGGGTTTTCGGACTTTCAGAAAAAATACCGTTCGGAAAAAAGTTTATTCGGGAATTTCGATTTGGGTTACCAATAATAATAGTCAAACAAAAAAGTAAACAACGATTGGGTGATAAATAATAATGGCAAACCTGACACGAATATAGAAATAATTAATGAATATGTAACTACTAATTATAGGTACTTTTATAACTACAACTGTAAATACTTTTGTAAAATAAGCGGCGACTACAAATTATGGAGCTCATATCGATTAGTTATTCAAACAACATAAAAAATCATTATCTTATCAATTAAATTATATTAATTAATTATTAGGCCTAATTTAAACTTTTAAATTTCGTCGAAAACTGTTTTTGATATTTAAAACACTGAATAAAAACAAAATATGAATAAAACTTTTTTTTTTGAGATTTTCCGTATTGTATACAATTTACAAAAATGGGGGACAAAGTTTCCGAGCGTTCTAAGTCATCGGCTGCAACGCGCACCGTCCCCGGATCGAATCTCAGCCACGGGTGGCACTTCTCTTCGGACAGTCACGGTGTCTGGAAGAGTGGCCGCCATCTCCCACCCGGTCATGGCAGATACCTACGGGTGCCCACTTGAAAATTCTGTCAAACACACACGTGTTACAACCTAACAGTACCCTCCCCCACACAGTCCCACAGGCTAATGACCATAGTTTTCGAAGCCTCAAACCCCCCCAAAAAAAAATTACAAAAATGTTTTTAATTTTACTTATAGAACGTATAATTATATATTACTAATATAATTATTACAAATATAACATAAATGCTTATGAATATGTTTACATATTAAATATAATATAAATTCTATAAATTAATAAATATAATAGGTAAACTATTCAAATTTTGTTGGAAAACAAAAATAAATCGGAAAAATTGCTCTGATAATTGAAGGGTCCGGTGCAATAACAAGGTATCTCCACTTTTTGAAATTGTTCAGGAGATATAAAAAAATGTTTTTACTGACCCACCTTTCATCATGTTACTGTTTCAAAAACTGATTTTTATGCTTTGGATGTATATATAACATTCCATAAAGCATTATTACTTTTAAATACATTTTAATAATTTTAATTAATTAATTCAAGTTTAATTTAGTGGAGATATATGGGTTTTCGCCCCAAAATTAAAATCCATGTTTTATGTTTTTTTTTTAATCTCATAAATTCTTTCATCATATGTATTGCATAATCTCAAAAAACATTTACAATGTGTAATTTATACCTATAATCAAAATCATCCAACCTATCACAACCTTTTATAATGATTAAATTGAGTAACTATGTGTTTTAAGGAGATACCTGGTTTTTTAACCCAAAATATAAGTAAAACTTTGGTTTATGCATTCATCAATGTAGCTTTGATATCCTTTACGACTAAAAAATACTTAACAAAACTACTTTGGTAGAATATTTCATTTTAGAATATAATCATGAGCATATTAGTACCTATTAATGAACACATAATAAATAAATAGGAAATATATCTTAAAATGATAAAAATGATTTGTTGTTACTCACAACATAATATTATAATAAATCAAAAAGCAACAAATTGAAAATAACATAACACCTTGAGCATGTATAAAAACAAATAAAACATAAACATAATAATAATCCTTTTATTATCTTTCGGAACAAAAACCATATATCTCCGGAGATACTTGGTTCTTGCCCAGAACATTTAAAACCAGATATCTCCTTTTGTATGATATTAGCGTATCTAATAGTCGGAGATATATCGTTATTGCACCGAAATGTAGACAAATTTTTCCACTATTAGAATATGTTAAAACATGCATTTCGAAAAAAAGTGGAGATACCTTGTTATTGCACCGGACCCTTCAATTAGTAGGTACGAGAGAACTTCGTCGATGAGTGGTAACTGCGTAAAATTCAAATTCAGTAAAAACTATTGTATACAGAAAATGATTATGAACAGGAATGTTCTGTCAGTCTATATTTCTGATGGTGTTTTATGATAAATTTATACGGCTACTAGTAATTTATTTTATTTTTTTTAGTTATGCGGTATTTTTAACTAATTTTAAAATAAAAACACATTACACGTTGTATCATATGGTTAATTTTTATTTTTTTAGTTCAAAAAATATTACTAGCTGTTATTAATTTAAAAGTCAATACCCGTGAACGGTGTGAATAGTATAAATAGATTTAATTAATTTAAATATTTTGAGCATTCCATTGTATTTAGTAATAAATAATATTAGGGAAAAACATTTTTTAATTATAACGAAATTAATGAAATTGGCATTTTTGTTTTAATTTTTAATTTTATAAAAATGTTAACTTAAAATATTCATTAAAGACAGGACAACTTATAAGGAATCTTGCATTAAACTATCAAATCTTAGATAAAAAACAAAAAACTTTGTATGAATTTCTCTAGCATGAGATCAAAGATCCAAAACATTTTGAAAATTATACAATGTTTAGAAAATATTATTGATGAAAAATGCATGTAAGTACCTATCTAAAGTTATTTTTTTTTGAATTACAAAATAAATAAATCAATTTAATCAAAATGTGATTTTAAATAAAAATTTCTGTTTTATAATATTTTGTCTTTGCCTCATTACGATTATTTTGTAGTGTTAAAAAGTTTTTACTTTTATTAATCATCTAAACTTTTGAGTAGATTCAATTTGTCTACTAAAAAGTAGAAACCAACTTCAAAAAGGGGGTCAAGTGGATGTCGCTCCGCTGTACAGTAGGTTACAATAGTAGATCACTGTATAATGGATGGTATTAAATTTGTATTAAATGATATAATATCATTGTATACGAAAAACGATTCTGAGCAGAGACGGTATGTCAGTCTAGGATATTTTAAATTATATTGATATTGTTATTTTACGGTAACTGCTAAATTGAATTAATATTATTCATATTATTTAATTATTAACCTAAAATTATCAGTGATGCTGGAAAAATATTATAGTATATAAACTTTTACTCGTTAAAATTGATTTTAATATGTAATTTCGTCCAAATTTGAACTTAAAATGTCTGTAAAAAATAACTGTGTTTATACATTTTTTAGATTTTTTGATTACAGTATGTACTATTTATTAGAATCTTTATTTTAAATTGTCAATCCTAAGTTATAAAAACTGACCATTTTATAATTGTTTAATTACAATGATTGATAATTTTCTAGATTTTGATGAATTTTTTCAAAATTCAAACTTTAAATGCTTATAAAAAAAATGTGTGCCTATGAATTTTTAATATTTTTCAATCGCTATTGTAACAATATATCAGGAGCCTTGTATTAAATTTTCATTATTTTTGGCCCAACAAATAACAATTTATTGGTATTTATATAAAAAAAAACTAAAAAAATGGAAAATTGAAATTGTCCGTAAAAAGGTCAAAATCAGTCAAAATATATTCAAAATTAGATAGTGTATAGAAAATGCTTATATAAACATTCAGTGAAATTTTCAAGCATCTACTGCAGTACCTAATTCGTTTTTTAATTGCAACAAAATAAGAAAATCGCTACATGAGAAATCGAGTGAATATCTAATCTTGTACAAATTTGAACTTAAAATGCTCATAAAAATTTATGTTGACTTGCTTATAAACATTTTTTCATTGATAAAATTAGGCAAACTTATAAGGATTCTTGTATCACATTTTCAAACCTTAGATTTAAAAAGAAAAATTTTTATGAATTTCTAACTCAAAATAAATTGCACATTTTCGTCATTTTTACGTATTTTGTCAAAATTTGAACTTTGATTACTTATAAAAAAAAATTGTGACTACGTATTTTTAATATTTTTCATCTGCCTTTGAAACTATATATTAGAAGTCAACTATTAAATTTTCAAGATTTTTTACCCAACAAATAAAATTTTATGGACATTTATAGAAAAAAAACTAAAAAAATTGGAAACTAAAAATGTCCGTTAACAGCTCAAAATAAGTCAGAATATTTTGGAAATTCTAGGGTGTATAGAAAATGCTTATATAAATATTCGGTCAAAATGTCATGTATCTATGGTCATTTCTTTAAGAATTATACCAAAAACCAAAATCGATTTTGTCGAAAATTGGTTTTCCGTAAAAATTCCTGTTTTTCCCTTAATTATTCATTTGTTTTTCACGGCACTTTTGACTTTTGACCCCCCAAAGTATCAACTAGATTAATTTTCCTATCAGAAAAGTTACTATTGAAGAAAATTGAAGCATTTTTACTGTCCTAAAAGGTGATGACAGACACAAAAAAAAAATAAAAAATAAATAAAAAAATAAAAAAACACACATCATTTTAAAATCAATACATATTGCCCCGCTCAGAATTTAAAATTATAATTGATGCTTTTTTACTGCATCATAAAGTTATGTCGGTCATCAGTCTTAAATAATATTAATAATAATAAAACCACATCCACACACATCATTGTACTAGGTATTAAAACATTCATAGGTTCACTTAAAATGAAAAATAAACTATATATTTTTCGTCTAACTATTTTAGTTCTTTCGATTAAGTATTCTTTTCTTTAAATAATTTTATAAATATTTTAAGCTGTTTATTCCATGAACGACTCGATTATAAGTTATAAGTTGATAATAATAATATTATATAGGTAATATGCTATAATAGGTATAATAATAATATTTATATAAACCATTCTCAAGATTTTAAATTGTACTTATCATTGACATATTTCTTTTTTTTTTTTTTTTTGAAAAACACATTACTCGAACAACTACTAATATCTATACCTACTTTTAACAATTTTAAGTTTTGAATAACACTTCATGTCTTTCAAAAAAAAAAACTTTTTCTCTATAACGCCGTACCTATCTATATTCACATAATGGAAAAAAAAATGAAATTAAAAGTTTACTCGTTACGAGTAGGTCCAAACATCGTTTCATCCATGTTGGCTGTATCCAGCATGCAAAAGAGTTGGTATGTCTACTTTTATAGTAAACAATATCAAAAGTTTTAACTACGAAATACAACTGGGTTACTTGTTACCTATTTGTTAATGAGCTCCAATTGAAACAGATATAATAGTACAATTTACTATCATAAAACAAACATGTATTTTTATATTATATTTATTTTTAAATTACCCTTGGCAGCATCGGCACTGTGGTTCACATATTTTCGTCTACCTGGATATTATGGATTACATCATCACACATCGTTAAAAACCAACGTATGGTATATGAAATAAATACCTTGACGATCAGTTAGGGAACAATGTATTATTTTGTTGCTTAAATTGGCGGAATCAACTAATTTGATCAAAAAACACTTGAAAAATATCTCTACATTGTTAGTTGTACCTATATTATATTGTACAATATCCACCAGTGCCGGATTAACCATTAGACGCAGTAAGCAATTCTATGTAACTGTTTATTTGCGCAATCCCTGGGGCAGAGAAGTTCAGAAGTGCCATAAAAGTGAATTTGTATCAGTGTTTCCTAATTTAATAATATTGCGTTCATACAATGTAATTATCTATTGTTACAACAACAACTGTTTCAGACATCGGAAGAACGTTATATTCAAAAGTGGTAAAAATCCATCTAAAACCTACGATCACATTCTACAAGTAGTTCAGATTTAAATTTTTCGGTTTACCTGTAGATACTCTTAAAATCAAAAAATCATTTAAAGATCTTTTTCATGTTCACAGAAAACATGCAAATTGAATAAATCTTTAAACTGTTAAACCTAACGTTTTTGCATACAAATATTTTTTTTTAAATATCTTCTCACTTACGCTTTGCTGTGCATCAACTAATCTATATTTAGCATTTTATTTTTGTCAAGAGCATATTTTATAATGAATTCAAGAGGCAACCGATGGATTCTGGTGGACATAATAGTCTATAAGTATTGATCTCACAAGCTATTGTTATATTATAATATTTTGCGGTACATAATTGTCCTTAATATTAGCACCCTATATCGGAGGAGGAAAGATCCATTAACCAGTACATCGTATAAGGTGCATAATACTGTTGGTCATCTCTTCCGTTTTAAGTATATCACACAATTGAGTGTATAAAAATTAACAATTTTATTGTTTCGTCATGTTCAACGCATTTCTTATTAATACATATCTACATAATACATTATACGAATTCATTATGTTATTAGATGTAAAACTTAATTGGAAATATTTGAAATCAATACTTTATGAGGTTCGTCATATTTTAGTCATTTTAATTAATCTTTTAAATTTGAATTTAATGATAAACCATTGCATAAGTAAGTTCGAAAAACGATCTCTAAGTCTATATTAATATTATACTATCATAATTTAAATATATTATTATTAGTTATTACAGTAATACAAATACTGTACATAATCAATTGCTACTATAAATATTTTTGTATTACAACAAAATAACTAAAATATATCCAATTTGGTAAAATTATTTTTAAAAAAAACCAAATTATTTTTTTTGGTTAGTATGAACTACTTTTGTGGAACTTTGTCAAATATATAAAATGTCAAATACCTGTAAAATAAATAGCTCTTTAATAAAAAAAAATCGCACGATTTATAATATTATACTATAAGTGACGATGGATTTTATATTACTGATTTTAGAGCTTCTTAAAAATTACGAAAAAAGATTATCTTTAAAATAATAAGGGCGTATAACTCGTTCTGTATTTTTCAATTCTAAAAATTAATTTTTCCTTATATCGTACAGAATGGGTTATTATAGTCTTATAGGCAATTTTTTGTTCCGCTCGTTTCATATTATGTGATGTGCATTATTTTATATAATCACATATTATATGATTGAATCGAATGATTTCACAAAGACTTAAAGTTGTAGAATATAATCCAAAAAATGTAATACAATTTTTTGATATAACGAAATGTATTGTTATTTGTTAGGTACCTGAAATGCTTTGTAAATATTTCCAAGAACAGACACCAAAAGTAACGAAATAAAACTTCCAAGTAGCGGAATTATATGGATTACTTTGTTCAATCTGTGCACAATATTGAGGAACAACTGTTAATATTTTTCAATGACAAGCAAAAATATTATCAATGGTTCAAAATCTAAATGATATAGATGGCAAACAAAAGTCTGTAATATTCAAATGTTTTTGAGATTTAAATTTATTGAACCTCCAAGATAAGTTTAAATATCGTAATAAATTATTTTATTATTTTCATTTAATTATTTATTATTAATATTAAAATATTTTAACATATGAAGGCAATCAGTGAGTATTGTTTGTTATTAATTTATAAGACAGAGAGTAATTTTTATTTTTGTATGCTTACTATATAATTTATTGTTATTCAGTTTAGTAATGATATTTACCTATAATAGTATGCATTATAACATAACAATATTATGTATAATTTTGAAATTTATGCATGGAAATATTTAGCTGTAGGTATTTTTTATTGTAATACAATATCACTATCTTAGTATATCACATGACGTGTTTTACAAATTTGAAAGTAAAATTATATGGTATAAATTACCTATATTATTAATTGGTATACTGAGCCATTAGCATATTCTTATTATTATTTTCACCGGCCTGACTTTAACATTCTAAATGTAGTTACTTTCAAGTTTCAACAACAACTTTAAGTTTTAAACAATAATGCATATTGCTAAAATACTAAATTAAATTGTATTATTCCGCATTTCTGTATCTATATTTATTATTTACATACATATATGTATAATTATGTTAAATATATAATATGTAATTAAAGAGTTATTCGACGTTTTTAATATTATTTTTTAATAATACTACTAACCAATTCAATTTTTATCGAGTGGTTTTTTAGATTAACATTTTTCACCGGTTTTGTAAGATACCTAGCTACATCGACTGATTGATTATTACTTTCCAGACACCAGATGTAGCATTTCTTTTGGTTCTTTTTTTTAGTATAACATTTTTCAAACCATTGCCTTTGAATACAACTCAAGGTGAAAATATATTTGGTAAAACTTCTATCAAGTTTATATTAATATTTTGTGAATTGAAATCTTCTAAATCCTTGGATATATAAAAATATCAGGTTATAAGAAAGTTTTTCAATAAGAATCCATAATTATTGTGCATTTTGAACTGTTGTTAAACATTTATTATTACCTATTTGTATTGTATAAATATAATTCATTGCAATAATATTAATATAACAAATATTTACAATACACATTATTATTAAAATTTGAAGAAGTGGGGAAGTACCTATTTCACTCGTTCTTCATTATAGAAGGTTTTGTGGGTAGCGGGTTATTGAGTAGGTCACTATAATGGATATAATATATGAATTCATAATATATTCGTATTTAGAAACTGTAAATATAATATTACAATATTAAATGCTTTACAATAAAATACAATTTATATTAAACCGTGATTAATCTAATATTATGAAATATTTTTAATTAATATTCAATTTATATATTTTTTTTTATTGATAAATGGACAATTTGATTATTATATCAAACTACAGAGATAACAACCATTATTATTTTAATAAACCGTAACATTTTGTTACACGCTTAAGTAAGCATTAAATAAATATAAAATACTAAATATTAAGCACTTAATCTGAATACGATATTATTTTTAATATAAATAAAATATAATCTATTCATTTTATTAATAAATGACAGCAGGTACCTACATCATTATTCATTATTAAAAAAAAACATAAATATTGTGTTCCGTAAGTATTATTTTTACACCAATATTTTGAATAATAAACACATATTTATAAATTTATATTATTATGTAATACTTTGGGTTTGTGCATTAAATTGTACCTACCTATTTCAAAATTTTCAAATTCTATTCTAAAAATAATAAAAATAAATCTACTTAGTTGAATGAGGTATTAAAAGTTTGATATAAGTAGTTAGGTACAATGTTACTCAAAAAAATATTATTCGTCCGGTCGAATGGCTGTTTGAAGCGATCACTATCACAACCACTCAGTATCATTACGCACACGCTACACCGACCACACTGTACTTACTCCGTCGTCCGACTTACCCCAACCGCACAAGTCGTGCTGGGCGTAATGTTGTAATGTCGTATACGACAATCACGACCCACACCGGTGGCAGACCGATCGTTATGTTTTTTTTCCCCCGACCACGAATACAAAAATACAACTCTTGTTTTGCACAATATTCGGCTAATTTAGATCAGACGACGACGAGTGATCGTGTGTTTCAATTAAAGGTCCTTTTGTTTTTCCGTCAGTGGGCACGGCTGGCCACGTCTCTGACACGGAAACGTCACTAGAACACTTTACTCAATAATATATTTTATTTTTATCGGTTTTTTTTTTTTTATATATATATACTGCGTCGTCGTCGTGTCGATTAAGTGTTTTAAATGAACTACCGCAGTGGTAAAATATTTTATCTTACTATTACATTAGGTTGACGTGTTTTGTGGTAATGATCTCAATCACCGTCGTAGTTTATTATTGTCACGTGTGTATTTTAACATAAAAACCAATATTTGAAATGTCGTTCAGATACACATAGATATCGTGAAAAAAACTGTATGTTTATCAAGTGTCGTGTTTTAATTGCTTTGTAGAAATGTTAAACAATAAAAGAAAAAAAAAACAGTCAATATATTAATATGGGCACTCCTGTATAGTCACTCCTATTTGCGAGGTAGGTAGTTTAAACGGAAATTGCCAACCAATCACTGAGATCAAGTTTAAAATGATGTTATAATAAGTTAAATTGTAGTGTGCCAGTGTAAAAATAACGAAATTATGAACAACATTACCACATTAAATTGTAATATTAAACAGTTTTTCTCTTTTCTTTAGATTGAAAAGGTTAATTGTTTGCTTGTATACTTATTTTTATATTGCATGTTTAAAGTTCATCTTAGAAAAAAATCAATACTAATGTGCACAAATTCTTATTTCCATCATGCACTAAAACCAGAATTAATTTAAAATATTCAAACATCAACGGTTACGATCACGGCCGCTCTTGAAATGTAATAAGTATACCCACAAATCGCGGCAGACATAATAGTATATAATTATACTCTCAGCGAAGGAAATAATATGGTAAGGTTATGACAGGCAAGGCTTCAGGATCACATCTAGTAACTACAACATAGTAAACGTGAGGCGAGAGGTGACACGACAACAGTGACACAGTATTAGAAACAAAATTAATTAGAACCCAAATAATGTGATTTGTCAGCCATCTCAATGTTTATTTTAGTAAAATTTATAAAATAATATTACAATATACGATGTACCTATTAATTATTATACTAAAAAAAAGTTTGAAATAGGTAGGCACTGCACTACTACTAGAAATCATCCTCTGCAAAGACGACGATTAGATTTTTACTGATGTTTTCCTACTTAAATCATAATGACAGGCACAGCAAAAATGAAATGTTAAATCGTCGCTCACGAAAAACGATTCTGAACGGTAACGATAATTTACTCAAAAACATCGCGTATATGTATATTATATTGTTAATTATTAGAATATAGTACCTACCATATTATATCATCGTTATTAGGTGACTTGTGAGTCTGAAATTCTGACGTACCATATAATGGTTCGTGATATAAACAGCTTAAAATTAGTCTAAATAGTAAACAAAATGGTGTAGGTATAGAAAAAGTAAATTCATTTAATGGTGGAATATGTTTCAAATTTCTATGAATAATATTTTTGAATGACATACTTACTACAAAATAACAAAAATTGTTCACGGAGAAATCGTTACTTGTCTTTACGTTTGATTAGAAATTCAAATCAAAATTTTTCGAATATCAGAATTTAAATTTCAAACGCTCTTGAAAAAATGTATTTTTACCATTTAATATGTTTCATTTTTATATATTTTTTAAATTCCATTAAAAAAAACCATGACGCATCTTGTTTTAAATTTCAAATAGAAGGTATTTAAATTAAAAATTTTACAAATTTTTAACTATAACATTTTTTTTCCAGCTTTAGTGATTTTGACGAAATTTTAACTTAAAACGAATTTAAAAAAATTTCTATTTGTTTTTGATATTTTTTAATTACTTAATGGATAACTTATGAAGAACTACATCTTATTTTCTATAAAAAACCACCATCAAAGATCAAAAGTGAAAATTTTTTTGCCACTCCAAAAAGAAAATTAATGATTACAGACATAAAAAAAAATAAAAAATAAATTGTTGCTGAGCAAATATATTCATCGTTCTGATTAGAATATAATACGTATCATAGTAAAATCATTTTAACCAATACTCGTTCTGCTCAGAATCTAAAACAATATGTATAGGAACACTACTAAATTTAAGTCTTAAACTAATATCAATAACAAGTATTTAAAAAAGATTAGCATTTCTTATCGGGAGTCTTGATACAGTTATCACATACGAGTTTATTATTGAACGTTTAAATTGATATTTTTTTTTGCTGATCTACAATACCTATACCTTATAAGTACAATTTCGTTACCGGCAAATGCGAGATTGGAATGATGTTTTGTCTGACATAATTTTTTAGTGTATAAAATATTATATTGTTTTGAATGCAGAAATAATGTTATAATATTATTCTATTTTTCATGTCGTCAATTGATGCCTAGGGGATTTTTTTAACTGTCATGTTGAACGAAATCGAGCGGACAATATTATATCGTAGGTATACGAGGGTAGTTGTTATGATTTTCTGCCCACAAAACGGATTTGAATTGGCCAATTAACATCATAATCGAATATAATTATCATAATTATTATTTGTAATCGGGATTATTATTAACCACCTATCGTTATTATTATTATTATTATTACTAAAATAATTGTTCCTGCTCGTGTTATATTCGCGTATTATAATAATTTTACTGTCGATGTAATTACGTAATATTATTTAAAATAGTGACAACAATAATGAAAATAAATTAATAAAAACAAAAACAAAAACATATTAATAATAATAATAATAATAATAAAAAAAAAAAAAAATAATAATAATAATAATAATAATAACAATACCTAATAGCAATGATGACGATGATAGGGTATGGGTACTCACTTGCGGAAGAGACGATCTGGAAGGAGACACTCGCGGACTTCGCGGCACGTGCTGCTCGCAGGACCTGCGAAGGATATATTGTGGCGGCGCGGGCGGCGGCGTGCTACACTTCCGGTCGGCTACGTCTGGCCGCCCGTCGTGTTCGGCTGACACTGCTTTCATCGGGCGGCACGGCCGTTTAAAGTTTGAATCGGCAGCGCCATACGGCGGCGGGTGGTATGTGCCGCGGCCGTATAATAATATATGATGTATAAGGGTAGGTACGCGCGTTTCGCCTCCCCCCCCCCCACGGAGCTTCCGGTGGCGTACGTTTTCAACAGTTCGACGACGACGACGGAGGCGGCGGCGTGCGTTATAGTGTTTTATATTATATAATTTATTATTATTATTATTATTATTATTATTATTATAATGTCTATTAAACGCCGTTATACTGTACGTTTACACGTACCTATACAGCAAGCGGGCACAACACGGCCTTTTTATATAACGTATATATAAATGTTTATGTGCTTCCGATTTATACTTCCGATACACGTCGAGTGCCATCAATGTATTAGTTACGACGAAATAGTAAAACAGTAATGGTGTATATTATATAATAATATATTATCGTCGCTGATTTTTTCCACCCGATAATGCGTGTTTGTTATTTCTCTGAAAATGTGTCTGCCAAACGTGTCTCTACATTTGCGTTTATAGCAGCAGTGATGGTACCTATACTTACGCTTTAGAGCGTGTGCGGTGCAAACAAATATAACAATATTATCCTTGCGGCATACCTATTATGTTTAAAAATGTGTCTACGTTTATACATAAAATTATAATATACAGACTGATTCACCGAGCATGCTCACCCCCTATTTTTCTCTCCTTCAACAATGCAGTTATTCCAAATCTCATTTGTGGTATTTTTAAATATATACTTAAAGACCATTTTTTCAAATACTTGGATTTTTTCCGAACTGTGTACATTAAGAGGAGTGTACCGTGGTGATACAAACTTTTATTTGTACGAGCACCCCCATTCCCACAGTACATTTTTAAGTGTATGATTTTCTGAAAATTTTTACGTATCACAATCAAAATTTGAACGAATAATTTTTTAGTTTTATTGGACCTAGTATAGGTAGTATTAGGATGATAAGCCAGTGACAGTGGGTTTGGAACGTATGGGGCTTTAGAGTTTGGAAAATTGTAGTGGTTAATATCCATCCATCAATATAAATAGTTTCTAAAAATGGTTCAAGCTATAATGAATATTATATCTAATATTACATTTCTTATTTTTGTAAAACCATTTTTAAGGACTATTATTCTTAGTATAAACATTTTAATAACTTACAAACTACTTGTACGAATTTTGAATAAGGTACTTCAAACATAAAAATGATCTACTAAATAATTTACAGTAAAATTACAGAGGTCCTCATCTGAAAAACAGAAGTTTGTATCAAACTTTGTATTGTATAATAATAATGACACAGTTTATGGTAGGAAATCGAAAAGATATTTCAAATAAATTTTATAAGTACCAAGTGTATTCACAACGGCAGTAATTAACAATGATTACATGATCACAATTTAATAAACTTCCTATCATGGATAAGGATTTTAAGGATAATAATATGGAATAGGTACCTACTTATGAAAATATTATTGTTAATCGACCATTGATTTATACATTTAATTTTGTTTAATATTTTGAAATAATAAAATATGATGCATAAGTTGTTCCGTCAACAACCGGTTTATTAGCCGTTACAACCATTATAATATTTACATAATATATTATTTATGATTATATTAAAATAGCTGATAGCAATGTCTGTCATCACCTTTTAGGACAGTAAAAATGTTTCAATTTTTTTCATTAGTACCTTTTCTGATAGGAAAGTGAATCTAGTTGGTACTTTGGGAGGTCAAAAGTTAAAATTTCCCAATAGTTTTCAAAAGCACCGTGAAAAACAAATGAAAAATTAAGGAAAAAACGGGAATTTTTACGGAAAACAAATTTTCGACAAAATCAATTTTGGTTTTTGGTATAGCTCTAAAATAAATGACCGAATTTTTCTACACACCATAGAATTTTCAAAATATTCCGACTTATTTTGAGCTGTTAACGGACATTTTCAGTTTCCGATTTTTTTAGTTTGTTTTTCTATAAATGTCAATAAAATTTTATTTGTTTGGTAAAAAATCTTGAAAATTTAATATGCTTCTAATAGGTATATAGTTTCAAAGGCAGATGAAAAATATTAAAAATCCATAGCCACAATTTTTTTTATAGGTAATTAAAGTTCAAATTTTGACAAAATACGTAAAAATGACGAAAATGTGCAATTCATTTTGATTTGGAAATTCATAAAAATTTTTCTTTTTATATCCAGGATTTGAAGATGTACTACAAGTTCCTCATAAGTTTGCCTAATTTTATCAATAAAAAAAATGTTTATAAGCAAGTCACAATAAATTTTCATGAGCATTTAAAGGTCAAATTTTTACAAGATTAGATATTCACTCAATTTTTCATATAGGGATTTTCTTTTTTTGTTGCAATTCAAAAACGAATAACTTTAGATGCATGACAATTTCACTGAATGTTTATATAAGAATTTTTTATACACCATCTAATTTTTAATATATTTTGACTGTTTTAGAGCTTTTTACGGACCATTTCAATTTTCCATTTTTTTAGTTTTCTTTTATATAAATACCAGTAAATTGTTATTTGTTGGGCCAAAAATAATGAAAATGTAATACAAGGCTCCTGATATGTTGTTACAATAGCGATTGAAAAATATTAAAAATACATAGGCACACACATTTTTTTTACAAGCATTTAAAGTTCGAATATTGACAAAATTCATCAAAATCTCGAAAATTATCAATCATGTAATTAAACAATTATAAAATGGTCAGTTTTTATAACTTAGGATAGAAAATTTAAAATAAAGATTCTAATAAATAGTACATACTGTAATCAAAAAATCTAAAAAAATGTATAAACACAGTTATTTTTTACAGACATTTTAAGTTCAAATTTGGACGAAATTACATATTAAAATTAATTTTGACGAGTAGAAGTATATATATATTATAATATTTTTCCAGCGTCACTGATAATTTTAGGTTAATAATTATTAATATGAATAACATTACTTCAACTTAGCAGCTACCGTATAATAACAATTTCAATATAATTTAAAATATCCTAGACTGACATGCCGGCTTCGCTCAGAATCATTTTTCGTATACAATGATATTATTATATATTTATATCATTGAATTCAAATTTAACACCACCCATTATACAGTGATCTACTTATAACCTACTTTACAGCAGAGCGACATCCACTTGACCCCTTTTTTTTATAATAATTTTATAAATATTGGTATCATCTATCAAACAATGAGTAACATAATATGATTCGTTTATTTGTTTACTAACCTACCAATAAAATTATTATTTTAGAATTATTAATCACATATTTTCAATTCTAAATTAATAATTTCAATGAATAATGAAAATGATTGCAAAGGAGGAAATAATTCCCAAATTAACCCATAATTCATATTTAATATTTTCAGTTTCAAGTTTAAATATTCGTATGTTTTATAATAATTTAAAAAAAAACATCAACAATTTCCAGAAAAAAGTTCCCATTAAAACTTTTAAAGTAAAATATTTCTTTCAAACTGCTAGTATAAGTAAAAAATGTTTAAAATATATACATTGAGTGTCTTATTGTGTTTTAAAAAGTAACTTATTTACTTCAATTAAATGGAAATCGGTGAAAATTGCATAACTATACATACGAGTTATTATATCTCATAGAATTAAACACTATTTTTTAACACATTTATTTTGTAGGTATTCATTGAAAACGAACCAATAATTATTATATTTCAATAATCTGTAGTGAAAATATTTGTACCTATAGAAATGTCAACGTATAAATATCAAGTATTAAACAAATTGTTATTACTTATTTAGAGTTTAAAGCCTTATAAATACGTAATATTTTACAATAACCCTTGGAATTTTAAAAATAAAAGTATAAATACCTACTTTTAATTTTGTTATTTGAATATCATTATTTGATTCTTTGTCCATTAAATGATGGACATTTTTTTTAACGCAATTTTAAAGGGCTCATAATTTGAGAATCATCATGTATTATTTTGTTATATTAATTTACGTAAAATGGTTAGTGACATAAATATCGACAATATCATTGCTATTCCTCTAATTAATTATTGTGATAAACTTGTTTGAAGAAAATAAAACAGTGAAACTGTGACATTTATTTACTGAGAGGCGTCTGGAACTTTGGAATCCAAGAGTTTGTAGCATAAAGTTTTAATAGTAAAATATGTTTTAAAAAATAATTCACATTGTTCAAATGTACCCGTACAGCAATAGAACCTTTCAATAATTCTTTGAACCATGAATTTACTGTTGAACGAACATTTACAAAAAACCAGACTATAATAGTAGATCGAGTCATTCGTTAAGGAAACCCGAGAAAACTTAACAAAAGAATTTTATTAAATTTTTTTATTTTACAAAAAATATCTATTTTTAAAGAAAATGATATTATACAAATTTAATCAAAAATTTAATTCATTGCTCTTGTGTTAAAAAAAATAATAAATTTAAACTTTATTTTGGTAATTTTTATTATGAACTAATAAATTAAATCCCATAGATTAAAATTAAAACAAAGTGTAATATCATAATGATTATATTATTTAATGAGATTAATAAATTATTATTTTTTAAATACATTGTTTAACAAGCAAACAATAATATAGACTTAATAAGTACTTAAGTACTAAAAAAATGAATCATTATTTTAAATTAATATTTGTAGAACTAAAATTAATAATTTTATGAATTTTGTAGGGAATTTCTACATAATATACAGATTCACCCAAATGTAAAATTAAGAAAAAAAATTAATAATTCGACAGGTTAGCACGTAACATAATATAATAAATATAAACAAATTCTATTTTATTTCAAATCATTTACATATAATCTATTCTTAATACTATCATAATTTTTGGTAATTAGTTATATAACTAGTTAAGAGACTCGGTTGCGAAAAAAGAACTTCATACGTACGTAACTATAATAATATTATTAATAATACTTTAAGTAGGTGTATAGCGTGTTTATGATTAGTTTCCAATCAAAATAAAATTTGTACCTACTACCAAATACTATTTTATTATTCAGTTTTTACTATATAATAAATAGGTATTCAGTAAAATCTGTGATTTTATCTATATTATGTATCAATAATTTATGACTCGTATTATAAACACCATCGTTCGGAATAAAAGTTTAATATGTAATATAATTAAAAATATACCAGCCTCTAATGCAGTGACCCCATACCATGGTTCACGTTTAGTCCTAGTGGAAATACACACCGACTTTTACAACTTTTCCATTTACATAAATATACTATAAACAAATAAATTGTATGTTTTGTGTCACCAGTGACTTGTACACGAGCGTACGAAAAATGTCCTTACTCATTATACATTTATGGAAACAGCAATAATAATGACTTGAGCGCATTTATATTCATTTACTTTTCACACACTGACGTGTAGTCAGATAGTACATACGAGATAAATGTATTGAATTAATTATACAATTCCTTGACAATAACTCAGTAAATTTAAATTCAGTAATTAATTATATATACAATATTATACATGATTTATTATTCATTTGTTGTATGTTTAGTCACTATTTAAAATATTCTAATAATTTAGTTGTATTGAATATTGAAGGGACCGTTTTAAGATTTAAAAAGGGGCAATGAGCATGTGCGTTGTGGTGAACATTTGGGGTAATTGAAGATGAGACGAAGAATGTTTGACGGGCTGAATTGTTGTGGAGTGTACAGAGTAGGGAGTCATTCAACGAAATTTTAAAGAAACAAAGAGAGGTGTAATTAAATTGGAGACTTGAGAAGTAGGTTATGCAATTTCTAGGTAGATTGACGTTGGTGAAACCAATTTAATATAGTTAATTAAATTTATATCGAACACGAGTTTTTATTTTATAGACATTTTATATTTGCATAAATAATATGAGTTTTAAACTTTGATTGTATCAATTAATATTATATGATTCTGGTCAGAGTAGAAAATTAACATCATTCATAATTGTCTATATAAAGCAGAACATTAAAAAATGTATGGCATGAAGCTCAATATTTTTTACTTTTTAACTTCAATGTTTGGTTTTACATATACATATAATATTTGTTCGAGTTAGGTAAGGTTAATCACCTTTATTAATGCAATAAAAAGTTTTTTCCGTTAAAGTCAGTTAACTCGATTACAACCACTCGCCCCTCCTGTGGTTTCTATACGTGTTTTGTTCAATGCCGTTACGATTAGAATGAGATCTTACGTTTATCAGGAAATAAGATACAAACCATCATAATGTTATGCAATAAACCACAATAATGGAACGTAATAAACCATATACATAAACATTATATTTGAAAACTTAACGACGGTCGATCCAACAAACACTTATAAAGGAACCATTAAATATTTATTTAATTTCCCGTGAACATAAAACGAACATTGGTGAAATATAAATAAAAATATAAAAATAAACGAATTTACAATATAAACATACAGCCATACTGGCTTGTATCTTTTATTTATATTATTTTGTTTACCTAACTTTAGAGAGTCGTAGTTAATAACGGACCAAAATTGATAATTCGATCAGCATGCATCAAAGAAAAATTGCAACACTTAAATACAAGCTAATTTTCGAATTGATACAACTGAATGCTTAACATTTTTAAATTATAATACAAAAATAACTCACTTAGAACATAAATAGAAAAACGTATTTTTAATAAAAATTTTTTTTTTTATTCCATTTTGTAAAATCATAATCATTAAATATTTATACTGAAAAGTATGACGACATAAAATACAACTGCTATAATAATATGATTTTAATACAATTTTCACCAAAATGCAAACAAGTTTTTCGTGCATTTGCGATAGAATAACTTAAAACGTGAGCACTAAACAGGCATTGGTAAACCGTAGTTTACAATATGTATTATAGATGGATGAAATTGATGGAAATCTGTAAACCTTTATCAATGTATCATATAATATTATATTATTATATGTATATAACATCATGAAGCTCACATATCACTTACCTACCGTATTCAAATTGTATAATATACCTAATATACATCATACATGTATATTTATTTGCCGTATTAGGGATTAAAAATACTTTACATAAACTTTAATAATGTGGAAATACAGACAAAGATCATACATATATTTATTATTATTATATTGTACTGTATATCTTGTATTATGCATTTTTACTTAATGTTTCGCAATAGTTAAATCACCTGTAAAAGAGCGTTAGCGTACATTGTTGTTTAAAGAATAATACAATACTTCAGATTTAGGTAATTTTGCTTTTAAATTTACTGTGAGTGTCAGATAACACTGCATGAAAAAAGTATTTTATTCCACAGTATAGATAAATGATCGTTCTCACGTAATTTGCCCCGGGCGACGATATAGTTATACAAAACAGTTAATGATCTACTGCCACGTGCATGCATATCACAACCTTTGGGCATCATTTTAACTTAATTTCTGTAAGCGAAACCGTCCAAAAATTATGTTTATCTTCAGCTATTATATATCTATTAAGAACAATGCATTTATTGTGACAGCAGTTGTCTCGTAGAAAAACGTTAAGTATATTTTGTTTTTAAACTCTGAGCGGAGTGATGAATGTTTTAATTTTACAATGATGTGTTTTTTTTAAAATTTTTTTTTTGTGTCTGTCACCACCGTTTAAGGCAGTAAAACTGCTTGGATTTTCATCGACAGTACTTGATTGGTGCTTCGGTAGGTCAAAATTTAAAACTTCCAATAGTTTTCAAAAGCGCAGGGAAAAACTAAAGAAAAATTAAGGAAAGACGGGATATTTTGTTGGTTTTCGATGTTTTTGGTGTAACTCTAAAAAAAATTTCTGTAGATACATACAATTTTCACTGATTATTTATATTAGCATTTTCTATACAACGATAAAAAATTCAAAATATTTTGAATTATTTTGAACTGTTTACGGACAAATTCAGTTAGTTATTTTGTTGTAATTTTAAAATATCAATTAAACTTACCGGTTACCGTATTAATAATAAATAATGACAGTACAAATATAATATGAAATATCCACACTGACAAACCATCTCAGGATCTTTTTTCGTATACAATGATATTATATCATTGAATTCAAATTTAATACCATCCATTATATAGCTACCCACTTATAGCCTACTGTACAGCAAAGCGACATCTACTTACCCTTTTTTTTTTATTTTTGAATTATAAAATATAAGACTAGGTATTTATATATTATGGATATATCGCTACTAATATGTATTATTTTACACGTAAATTAATTGTACTATTGTTATTGATTTTAATCGTAAATGTTTCATTTTTTTTTTATATGCACATACAATTCATAATACGAAGCAAAAAATATGAGTTGACATTCACAAATGTATACAACTTAGAAAACTACTTCGAGAACAATAACTATAACTTATCAAAAAATAGTTTTAAACTGATGTTTTTATTTGCTTTTGTCCCTTGGTCAACTACAGGTACCCTTGCATCTATTATTCAACGTGTCCCGAAGAGAAGTGACCAGCTGGCAACATCGTATGATAGTATACCTTAAGTTATGATCAAATCCCATTAAGGTGTGGGGCGGGAAGTTGGCGCTTTTGAAGTTACTTTTTTACTTTTTTCATTGTAATAAAAATTATTTGTTAGTTTCTGGTTAGTTAAAAGCACACTATAGCTTTAAATTAAAAACAAAATGTCGATAAAAAATGGAAAAGTCATAAAGATACATCAAAAAATCTGCAATAGGCACTAAGTTTAGTTTTATTAAAAAAAAGTTAAATTTCTCATAATTAAAAAAATAAAAGAGGTAAGCCCCCTTCAAAGGTTTTCTTTTCATAACTCAAGGTATACAATCATAATATCATTTTAACGCTGGAAGATCACTTCCTCCCGGGAAATTTTTTATAGGTATTATTATAATTACTTTTAATGAATTGATCGATTTCTCTTTTAAATGTGTTTTAAACACCAATCGCATAATATCGACACTTTGCTGGTCATGCGGGCGTACTGTACTAGCATCGTGGTGTCATACATTCGTGTGTGGTATTAAGAAGACCCGCATATTGTGTTGTCTCCGTCTTACAAACCTATAACATGGCAAATTTTCGTTCAGTAGAATCGATTTTGTGTTGTTAGCTTTAATATTGCAGTGGGTTAATAATCTATGACCAAACTTGAAGGTTTTGATGCACACATGATCAATGCTCTATAACCCAAGCCCACATCCGACCTTGTAGGTCCATCATTTAAAAAGTTATCCAGAACTAAAAGGTGCTAAATCGATCAAACGTACGCAATTTGTTATATTTTGATAGCTATCTAAATAGCACTTTTTGGTTTTTAACGACAGTGTTAAGACCAAAAGATTTCTGGTACACGATAAAATAAATCAGTGATAACCAAAAGGCTTAAAATGGCTCTCCAGAACAATTTGAGATACTGCCTTTTGGTTCTGAGCCCACCGATGTCGCTAGTACTGCCACTGGATAATCGCCGTGTGAAATGTGTCTTACTGACACCTCCGTGCGTGTGTCGTTCTCTCACCGGTTTGGGCGTCATGTAATATGCGCTCTCAGTCTTAAACCTGGTGATCAACAGACAACCATAATTTTGATTCTTTGACCGCTGCTAGTCAGTCATCAAGCTGGTATCAAAATTATTCGTGTACGAGATTCATTTTAGGAAAATCTGACGTATTAATTCATGTTAATTCTACAATTCTACAATAATTTATTCGCTGTCACACATTATTATTATATACATTGTTTTTATATTGAATGTTATTGTCTGCATCGTTTTAAGGAATACTCTTTTTTAAATTTAAAAACCATTTATTGTGCCTACATTTTAATCTCATACTACAGTCCGCAATGGTTATTAATGAATATAATATTATTCTATCTCGTTATTATGCTTTTTCTTCAACCCGGTATCCTATATCCCACCTTCGTCACTGCTGATAACTTTCTTTTAACCATTAATTATAAAAACTTATCTCGAAAAAACTGTTACATCTACAAAATAATATATTTATAGAGTGTGATGTATTATACGTTATTATTTTGTATATAACCACAAATATACTAACGTTATGGTTCTTGAACTATGTATTCCTGTTTGCTAAAAACAAAATTAATTTTTTCAAACATTATAAAAATTTTAATCATCCTGAATAAAATAAAAATCTTACACTTACACGTACTTCTACTAATATTATTATTTCTAAGCAGTTACGTACCACTTTTGTCTATATATAACGCCGCGTTACCCAAGTATTATAGTATACAACACTGTTATTGTAGCTTTGAACGTGATTTTTTTTAATCATTGATTTACAATAATTATTGTCATAAAATAAGAGGCATTAAAAATGTGCTTTGTTATAATTTTTTTTTTTTTATCGACCATAAATAAAGTATATTTTTGTTAATTGGTTAAAAAACAAGTATACATTTAATAATTTTTATAACAGTTATTTAGAAATAGAGTGAATAAAAAATGCATAAGATATTAAGATCTATATCATTTTCTATTTAATAACAATAATAGTAGTTTATTACGTCATTGAAATATATACAAATATAAATTTATATTTTACTTTCATTATAAATTACCTTTCTTATAAAATTAAATTATTCATAATTTTTTTATTTTTTTACAAGTCTTGCACTTAAATTGCTGTATTTAGTGGAATATTCTGAAAATATAGTAGAAAATTAATTGAACGCGAAATGCAATACTATAGTATTATGGTGAATAAATGGGCGTAATTTACGCACAACAAGGTAACTGCCAAGGACGTGGTATTTTAACAAACGCGAATATTTTGTTTATATTTTTTATTTAATATTTTTAATATACTGCGTGGACACCTTGTGCATATTTTGGTCGATGTTTTAATGTCCATTTAAAGGGAAATATAAGCAGTACTAAAATTATTTTTTGTTTTAAACATTTCGGGACATATCTAAAGGTAGTATTTTACATGTTTATAACCAAAATATTTCCGTGGCCTACTGAATATGTTAAAACCAGATATTATTTTTATTTTTACAGAAAGATTTTATTTATTTTCTGTTTATCTTTTAGAACTACAAATAACCGTAGTATTTTAATAAATATTTAAAAAAATAAATAATTTATTGGTATTTCCCAAGATATTGAACGGTAAGTAATAAACAAATTACAATTTTCTCAGTAGTTATAATTATTACTTAGATAACTTAAACATTTCATTACAACATAAAACTATATTTTTAAAAGTTCGAGAATATTGACAAACGTGTTAAAGTTCCTGCATAAAAGATAAGAGTTTTATAATTATGATTTATGGCAAACTACAATAATTTATTATTGCAATAATTTTAACACAGAAAATGCGAATATTGACAATGTAATTATTGGCGCTATCTATATGGTAAATTCAAATAAAATTAAAAAAACGATTATCATTGATAAAAAGATATGTGCTTACTTTGAACTTAACACAAACTGGTGAAGCTGAAATCCGTTATCCATCAATCGTTACAAGTTAATGACATTACAGTTTTGGTGATAAAATCCATCAGATGCTTCTATGTATACATATAATACTTTAAACTCCTAATATATTATGGTATCAAATTAATTGTTAAAAATATTATAGGTGCTCAATATTTACGTTGTGTTGGTATTTAAATGTTCAATGCATTACGAGTTATTGTACAACTGACTCGTGTACAATTATATTGTAATTATTGATTGATTATGTCATCACTTCCATATTTTTAATGCTTTAAGTTATGATATCGTATAATAATTAGTAAATTAATCATATCTGTAAATTATAATGATTATGTTGCATTGTCAATGAGCTATATGCTTTATTCTCTTTTTACAAATTATTCAGTGAAGTCAATACTTATTTTGTGGAACTCACAGTGGGACGAGAGCAAACGTAGATAATGTTCTGCATTTTTCAACTATTGATAGCAGATGAGTTCACTTTAATATTAAATAAGAACAAATATAAAATAGGTTCTTCTGAACGAAATTCTGAAATATTAGCTTCTTTAATAAGACGAAGATCATACTTGCGGTTCTGAGGTACACTTAATAAATATTATATTTAATTATATACACTATAACAGGTGTGATGAATACATTATACATATGTAGAACAAAAAAAAAAGAACAACTCTTATTATATTAGTATAATAATATTAAAAAGACAGCCATAGTTTGGCCAAATTTACGTTGCACAGTAGATTTTTAAAGTTTATCAATATGGCTTGAGACTATGGGAATTGCATGTTAGTTATTTGCTTACAGGTTAAAACATAATTCAGTAAATTTATGGCAGATAAATATATTACAAATTTATTTAACATGCATTCAAACCCGATATTTAATTCAGCATATTTTTGCATAATTATTTATGGATTTTGTAACAAAAACAAATTTTTTTGTACTTATACCTATGTACCTATCTCTGAATTTTTAATTCGTTAGATATTATGTACAAATATTTGTATCTCCTTTTAAATAATTTATCGAAAATCATTGCCGCAAACTTATCGTATATTTATCGATATTAATCGAATCGTGTATTAATTGTAAGCTTTCTGTTATATTTTTTGAGTCTATCAGTATCTTAATAATTATTATTCTCATAAGACTTAACACTCTCTAAAATAGTACGGATGTATAAATTAATGAATGATCTATTACAACAAAATAAAATTGTAATGGTACCTAATAGTACTTTTAAATGAATCTTTAAAAGAAATTAGCAAAAAAATAGTGTCACCATGCTCAGCCGCCATCATACAGTTAAAATGAACTGTATACCTGCATACCTGAAACTTGGACACTTTTGTTAATTTTTAAAATATATAATTTTAGGTAGACTTACCTAAATGAGTATATTATTTCAATATTTTTTTAAAAGGACTGCCCGAGGGAGAAGTAGGTAGACATATTAAGTATTCGGTTCAATCGTTAATAGGTAGTATATTGCATAAATTATAAAGATAACAATAATACATTTAGTAAGTGGAGAGTACTGAAGACAATAATTGGAAGGCGGTGATAAAAATAAACCCGTACAATCCAGCGATATAGATAAAATGAACGTTTATAACTATACTAATTATTCTTTCGATGTTGGTATAAAAAAATCATTTAGGAAAATATCTAAGCTTTCGTAATACGTATATGTAAATCGATTTCATTTTGGAGCAGAATAAGTAAATAGGTATATAATTAAATAAATGAATGAGCGTGAAGGAAATAAGCGTGCATTGTAATAGGTGGGCGGAAGGAAAACGGAACCTATGACGTAACCCTTTATTTAAAACGGTGCAACAAATAAAACGGAGCAAAGCAATGAAAAATTATTTTATACAAAAATAATGCATTCGTTATTTTTTTTGTCAATAACAGAATTAGTGTTTAATCTGTGGTTCCCGGCACCCTGGAAGGGCGTATTTTTCGACCCTAGTGCAGCAGGCTGAGGTTTTTTATCCTAAATTAATTTCACAAAAGATATATGCGTACCTACTCAATGTTGAGCACTGGATATAGATATAGGGTTAGTAATGGGTTAAAATTTTTAGAATAATAATATTATTTATCTATAGGTATGTATTAAAATAGTACCTATTTAGTTTACAAAATATGTATATAATTGTACCGATTTGTACACACACAGACACAGGTATCGTATTTTATAACGAATATTTAAAATAATCATTATACGCATAGGTTTTGTAAAATTAATAATTTTGAATAAACAAACTCCACCCACCCACTGCAGTAAATCGTGCTAGGATTGGGAAATACGCGTCTGTGGCACTCGTGTTAGTGGTGTGCGATGCTAATAATCTTCCTGGTTGTGAACGAGAAATTGTGATTAAAACTTAAAACTATCCTGAATTTTGAACTTGATACATCAAAACTTCAAGTGGAAATGCAACACATCATTAATATTAATATAATTTGTATTGTAATGTTATGGAAATAAGTTAAATAGTTCGTAGTGAACCAATGAAACTTTCGTGTAAAAAAATAGGCAAATGTAATTAAATACTATGTTAATAGTTTATTAATTCAAATTGAAAACTATTAAATAATACTCGTATACAAAACTTTAGAGGATTGCATTTAGGAGTAAGCCTACTGAGGATTTGACCATATAAATATTCAAAAAACAAACGAATACCACTCATCAAAATCAATTTAAAAAAAACTGTATTTGACATAATTCTAAAAAAAATCCTTTGACACTGACTATTCTTCAATATAACCATGAGCAATACAATATTAAAAACATAGTTATTGAATGAATACAAAACTATAGAAAATCGTGATATCTACTAGAATTATGAGTTTTAAAATTTATTATATTATAACTGAAAAACATTGCGGTAATAACGAGTTCACAAAATGAGTAAAACAAAATAAAATATGTCGTTCAAACATTCATTGTTTCCCTAATACAGATGACGGAAGTGGAAAACTTTTATATTTTAAATTTTATTACAGATTACTATTTTATTGTCATAACTTTTCATTTTTTTTAAGGACACTTATAAACTTCTCAAATCTTCTACCAAAGCCCAAAATTCTATAACAAAATATTCTCGAAGATTCTTTTTTTAAGAATTCCGATATACATTAATTTTAATTACATATATAATAGAATAAATAATATGTAGGTACGTCGTGCAACTTGGGTACATGTCTATTGTACTACTGTTGTTTTAATAATGTCATCAAAATATATAATAGAACAATTTCAATGTGTTCGCTTTAAAAATTACAAATTTAGTGAATTGTTAAGTATATTGATTTTACAATGATGTGTTTAATTTTTAGTTTCACAGTAAGACGATGAATGTATTGATTTGACAATAATATATGTTTTGTAAGTGTGTGTATGTGTGTACACGGTTTTAAGTTGAAAAATGAGTTGATTTTCCACATGATTAATATCTTTTATGATAGGAAAAGGAATGTAGTTGGTACTTTTGAGGGGTCAAAGTTAAAAACTCTAAGTACTTTTTTTTAATGACAGGGAAAACAAAAACAATAAAAAATAGGGAAAAATGGGAAAATCGGGAATTTTTATAAAAGAACAAGTTTTTGACAAAATCTGTGTGAGAATATTCACAATAATGATTTTATTATTTTGTTGTAATTCAAAAATGAATTAAAATATTAAAATATATATTTAAAATTTTTTTATTAGCATTTTCTATGAATGGTATAATTTATTTTAAAGATACATTGACGCTTTTTAAATAATGTACCGTCATTTGATAGTTTTGATTTTTTTTTATAATTTTTTTTCGATAAAAAAGTGAAGCATTTATTACATTCAAAGTTCCTCATAATAGTTTCTATTACATCTATTTAAAAACTTTAATGAAAAATATACTTTTTTATTTAAACATTTAAAGTTGAATTTTGATAAAATTCGTCAAAATCATGAAAATGTACAAATTATTTTGTGGTTAAAAATGTATGCATATAATATGTTCAATATCTAAAAGCTCGAAATGCAAGGATGGTAAAAAAATTAAAACATAATAATGTATAAACAAACATTTTTTTATAGACACTCAAATCTAAAAATGGACGAAAATATATATTTAGAAAATTCAGTTATTATGCTGTAGGTAGTTTAAAAATATTTTTCGTAAGGATTTGAAACTTTTAAGTATATTATTATATTTTATATTATACAATAGGTATGACTTTTTCAAAACATTTAGAATAATTTTATGCTATGGACTATTTATATTTTATACGCCACAAACCTATTCACACTATTCTACAATAAGGCTATATTGAATCAAAATTTAATAACAAAGATATTATATGATGTTATAACTACAATATCATTCTAAAAATTATTTAAATATTATTCAATATTTTTTACTATATTTTTTATCCTTATCATCGCTTTTTAAATTGTTTACTTTTCTTAAAGACAAAATGCGTTTTTAACTCATTATTCAAAAACATAAATAAATAATTGTTTTATTTTATAATATTTATAATTATGAATAAGTGAAATATGAATACACAGTAAATTATTCCCATATTGTTCAAAAAATAAATAAAGCCTCATGTTGAATACTCATTAGTAACTACTCAACGATGTGTTAGAATTTACGTCCTACCTACCTAGTAATTATATTACTTAGGTACAAAAAAACATTTGAATTGTGTTTAAATGTTTACTATAGCTGTAGTATTAAGAAATATAAAAACACGTTTGAAGTAAAGACCCTATTAAAATGTCGAATAAAGTCATGAGTAACATAAAAAAATAACGTAAACACCGAACTACAGTAAACAATACAAACAATACAAGTCCATTAAATTGCATCAAAATTTAAATATATAATTTATTTATAATATAGTTTATTAGTTTATTATAATAGTTACATGATCTCGTACAAACACAAACAGAATATCGAAGTGCACGTCATAATATTATTGTGTCATAATATATGCCCAGTTAGATCTAAAGTACCTGACCCTTAACTTTGCCCAAAAATAATTGGTGCTTTCGATTTTCCTTGTACAAACACTCACCCGTATCACTCTAATTTATAATGTTTACACATGCATCCATTTGTATACTGTTTATATATATATCAACTTTTGATGTATTGAATAAAGTATGCAGGTGACATGGCGGTGTGACATCTGCAGTGATATGAATTATTTTTTTGATTCAAAACGATCAATAGGCACTCGAGTTAATTTAAAATATTATTTAAAGTGCATCGTTCATATTATATATCATGAACTAAGACCTTATGTTTCCGTTACGTTGTTCTGTCTTGTGTAACCGTGAAATTCGTTGTCATAGTTACCAGTACTGTTGTTGATTTCTGTAAAAAAAAAAAAATTAATAATTGCATTTACTAGCCTAAACGAGTGTTTAATGTTTATATTAGTAGAACATAATAATATAATTTATATAGTTGGCTATTATATACCTATGTATAAAGCACAAAACCCATGAAATATATCACGTGATGTTTAGTTGTGTTGCCCATTGAAAATGACTGAACCTACCTATTTAATTTTTACATATTTACCCACTGGCCACTACCTACCTTTTTTGTTGTATTATTTTACAATCTGTTCTGAAAAAAAATATGGAACTAGGACTTCGTATATACTACATATTTGTATATTAATTATTCCTCAATTTTTAATATTGTTTATTTGGTATATTGTCTCAATAAAAATCCCTTGATCTATTCAAAATCTAAAACACTTCTATGAGCGTGACGGATCAGACTATTTTATTAAAGGACAAAAGTAAGCGACATTTCTAGTTACGATGCGCGGCAGTCGTACAATAGAATACACTATATACGGGAAAAATAAAATCAAAACATTTCCACAATCAAAGACGACATATTGCGCATGAAAAACAATCACGCCTCGTAAAGTTATGGTCGAATTTTGATATTATTTTTTTTTTTGTATATGAAAAACTAGCATCAAAATACTCTGTGATCATTTGTGACGTTAATTACAACTTTAGAAAAAAAAAAAATGTTTTTGAAACCGGGGTCAAATGTGAGCTATATAAAGTCTTCATATTAACACAAATAGAAAAAAAGTGGTCGAGATTTGACTGTTTCGATAGCTTCTATCAATTGCAGGCGTTAGAACTTTTACTGTGAAGCAAGTAAATGTACTAAAAAACACGTCAGCTCCTACACCTTAAGTATAATTTATTTCAAATACATATAGGTAATAAATAATAAAAATTCTACATTGTATAGCTTGCCATTCTGAAGTGATATAATGACTGTTGATTTGTATTGACTATTTTTTTTTTCAATCTATATAATATTATAAAAAAAATAATGTTTGTGTGTGTTTGGTTTTTTTTATTCATATGATTTTAGTACGGTTAGGTTAGGTTAGAATTGTGTATTAATTGATTATATTAATCCGCCATAGGTTGAATTAAATAAAAACTATAAACTTGGTATAATTTTAATTTTTTTTTTTTTTTTTTTTAATTTTTTTTTATTTAAGAAAATTTACAATCTATATACAATTTATATAATAAGTAAATATGATGATATGAAAATTACAGGACGTGAAGATCTTGATGGAAGGGGGTGTCCAATGACACTACTTCCAATAATTTTAATACTTTAGAGTTAAATATTATACAAACAGCACGGGGGACGCGATCTACCGCAGGTAGATTGCCTACTTGATTATATACTGCTGCAGTGAATCTCACGGACAACGCCGGTCGAGATGACTATACATTAAAATATCATAACATTTACACCTTAAAAAGACATTGCTTCTTCATTGTGTTACACCCAAAAACAGATTTTTCCGGGCAACGCCGGGTAATTCAGCTGGTATCAAATATAATGGTATTTTATATTATTTATATTTAAATCATATTGTTACACAATATAATTTTATCAATTTCAATAACTATTCACCATCATTAAACCAGTAACATATATGTCAATACATTTTTAACAACGAAAATAACCTAGGTACTATAATAATTATAATCCATGAAACTATATAGAAATCTTAGTGAAATCGTAAAATTATATCAGTAGTCTAAATTTAAATAAAACATAAAATACTATAATGGTATCTAGGTAATAAAAGTACCATTAAATTACTGTAACAATCCAAAAGTGGTTCGACACTCTTTGTGAAATAACATATTATATTTACCTCAGTATTGTACAAGTATTTCATTTCCATATAGTTCAACTTTATTATATGCAGTGGTTCGATTTCAATTGAATCTAACAAACTCGGGGGTAAACTTACGGTCGATAGTTTATCAGAGTTAAAGATAGTTTATTTTTCCATATCAATCGTATACAATACAGAATATAATAGAAAAAATATAAATGGCATACAAAACAGCACACCACGTACCTATAGATATTATATAATGTTAATGTTTATTAAAATGTTCTGGTGTATTTAAAATAAACTCTGAATAATTTTTTTAAATCATTTTAAAAAACTTATGAGGAGCCTTGAATTAAATTGTCAAGCTCTTTGACCTAGTGAAACAGTTTTTGTTGATATTTATAGAATAAAAAAAAACAAAAATTTCAAATTTCAAACGCCTATAAATAACTCCAAATCAATAAAAAATATTCATGTAAATAGGATATTATATATATTCTATAAATCAATATGTTTATATTGTAATCTATTCAAATATAAATCTAACAAGATTATCATACTTCCTAATTAAGAAGACGTCGTACCCACATATATTGTTAATTTTAAAATGATCTTAACTTCTTTAAAAATAATACCAATAAAAACTTACATAGGGCCCTAGATAATAAACTTACGTTTAAATGTTATAATAGGTCAATTTACTATAATATCAAAACTAACAGCACATTATTGAAACTGATGAACTAACATTTACTACGTCATACGTGTAAGACGGAGACAGCACATGCGGGTACGACGTTCTCTTAAGTGTATATAATATTATGATGTACAGTTTTTACAATATAATGTCTACAGTTTTATAAGACTTCAAAGTTTATAACAGCAATCAGTACGTAGGTACTGATTCACCTACCTCGTACCTATATTAAGTGGATTGCATTTTTTCTAAAATAAAACCAGTGATTTTACTTGTTAGTTGTATTAAAATAATATTACTTTTAACGTTTTATTTTTTTCGACAGCAATAATAACTACCTACCAATATATAATTTACCCTTGTATTACCTATAATGTGTATAATATTATGGATTATATCACTGAAGGAAACTATTATGTTTAGCATAGATTTTATATTTATATTTTAAGTGAATCATAGGAAAAGTAATCATCATTTAGACGACAAATGTAATATTCAGTTTGAATTCCCAGTACTATTAACAAAAATCATCTGAAACTGCATGCAATATAAAATATGCAATTTTGTCTGAAAACGTGACAATTGTTTTTGCAATTTTCAAAACCTCGTTGAACAATGTACACACAATTTCCATTTTTTATTCTATTATTTATTCATAATATACTTAAAGGAACAAAGAATTTAGAGGATGGAAATATTTGATAATAATGTTTACAGGAAAAATATGTAAAACATGGTTTAGAATAACCAAATATTATTAGTTTATACACGGTTTCCAATGAAATGGTGAAAACACTTAGGTTCATTTGAGCTTATGTTTTTTGTTCAACTATAATAATATTATAACAGTATACAGTAGGTAGGTTAGTAAATAAATGGTCAGTAAATAAATTAAGATCGATGATTATTTATGAATAATATTATACTTCTGCATTGTTTTATTTTGCAACAAACACATAGTTCGTATTTAGTTTTAAATTATTAATTATTTAGGATATCGTATTGACTTAACAATATTTAAAATGAGTAAAAAATTACTTGTTTTGGGTTAAAAATTTTTTTATTTACAAAACTATACCAATTTCCTAAATATTTCTTCTTTCTAGACGAATGATTTCATTTAAGAAATACTTAGAAACTTTATCTAAATAAATAGGTACATTAAATTCACTCTTGTTTACTTTACTGCATAAACATGTTACTTTCCGAATAACAAACACTTAAGTAAATTATTTTTAGGGGAAAAGTGTCTATACAAATTGAATTTCAATAACGACATAAACCTCTAGAAATATTTTGAATAGTATGATTATTATAGTCTATTGATACCTACGTCACACACAAATCTAATGATGTGACAAAATAATTTATTATCGGGTTTTTAGTTTTATTAATGTTCAGGAGAACTGATGATAATATTACATTTTGTTAGAGAAATAGGTTACAAACAATTATTTTGAAAAAACAAATATTAACAAACAAGATGAATAGTGTAGTTGATGAACAGTATTGAGTCCATTTAACTTTAAATAAGTCATGCGATACCATTTATTATCCAAGTAGTTATTTAAAGTAACTGTAACTATTAGGCAAATAAAAATCTTTACCTAAATATACACGCCGTTATATGTAGGCACTTACTTTCAAAATACCTTTAGGGCGAAAATACAATTTTAATTCGATATTTCATAATTTATGTAGAAATGTCTATAGAATTCTACTTTCTTTATTATTTAGAGTTCGATACACGCGTACTTAAATGTCTTCGGAATACTGAAATGTATAAAAATAAATAACTTTAAAGAGGGAAAATATGTTTACCGTACAAATATGTACAATAGGTTGCAAATGTTAATTCGCTATTCAAACACATGTGTTTAAGAATTTTTGTGTTTTATATTAATGAGTAATGACAAAGATATTATCTAAATCATAAATAAATAACAAATATAAGTTACGACTTCTACACAATTATTATAAAACTATTTACCTATTACCAATGTTTAATTTGAAATACATCAATATTCAACAATGATGTAAGTTGAAAATAAATACACTCAAATGTATAGTAAAAATCTATCAGCTATTGTCACATTAATTTTGTGTAATATTACGAGTAACACAAATAACTAAAGTTTTTTTTTTTGTAACAAGAATAATCCAAATCGACCGCTGGCCGACCGAACAACGTATTTTTCATTGAAACCATATTTTTGTTTGCCAATGATCTACATCGTAGTTTCTTTGTAGTGAAACTCGGGTAGACCGCTTCTAACAATGTATATACCTACCTTATAATTGTATTATATTTTAATAACACAAGTATAAAGATTTATCTATACGGAAAAATGACCTTTTAAAAAATAATGTATTCAATCATTAAATATCGTAAAATATATTATATACTTGATTTACATTTATAAAATCAATTATGGAACAACCATTAAAAATCTTCTATGGCGTCCAAAGTATAAAACTTATTTCAGTACTTAACCTCTGACCTAGTGAGAGACAGAAGATGACATGCAACAACAAAAAGAACAAAGTAGGGAACTGGTCTGCTGTAAAGTAGGTACCAATCGAGTGTGTACCTCCATTTAAGGTGTAAGTCACTGTATTGTATTTATTTGTTGAACGTCAATTAAATGAAAAATCATTGGATACGATAACAATGAATTTTGAATAAATATGATTAAGTAAGTATATTTTATGATATAGGTATTTATAATGCTATTAAAGTAATTTCTTTTACTATAAAGTATAAGCAATGCGATAGGTTAAATTAATTTTTGGCAAAAACATTGCATTTGAAAATGTCACGTTAAAAGTTTATAGTAACCCACAAGGTCTCAAATAATATTTTTAAAACACAACCAAATAATTGAAACCATTATTCTTCGTGACGTAATTATAATAATGTAAAAAAATATTACATACTTATAATTTTGTCCAAATTTGAACTTGAAATGTCTATGCGCATTGTATGTATGATATACCATATACACAATATATTATATTGTTATTTCAAGTTTTTTGGTTACAGTATAAACTAGTACCTAACGACTTATGATAATTTTGTATTCAATTTTCAATTCTTATTATCTATAAAAATAAAACAATTTATAAATTATTACCTACAAAATTATGTAAACGAGTTGGCAATCGACATTTTTAACACAATAATAGCAAACGAGTTGGCCATTTATAAGTAATAGCTAGTTCGTAGAAACCAACACTGCAACAATTTTTATAGGGTGCATTGTCTGATATTATTATTATTATTTTTTTGTTCTTTTATTCTTATCCGTGTATTATTTGGAATCAAACCATTTGTCTTTTTTGTAATATTTTAAATTGTTAATAATTGTGCTACAGTCGTAATTGCCTGAATTGGGCGTTAATTAATTAATAAATGATTAATTAATCATACCTAATTAATTTCCAAATGTATGAAGTAATTTTTGGATAGATCGCGTACTGCTTAAAAATGAGAATATGACATCAAAACAAAAAATCATAGAGATATTATTATATCGAATGTTTTTTAAAGATACGAAAGCAATTATCTAAGTCGGTGCGTGTTATAATAACAAATAATAGAGTAAAGCGTAATTATAAGACAAGTATGTGTGACGGCAGTGTAAAAGAACGCACATGCACATTTCACCATTCGACGAGTAGGTACATGAAAAACTGGGTTTCTAAAACTAGGTACCTACAAAAGGTAATATTATATAGTTGCAAAGGTAGCTTTAATATTATACTGATTATCGATCAATTATAAAACTAGAAGGTAAGAATATTATCTATGTTGGTAGGTTTAGTAGGTACCTACGTTAGTTATTTTACAGTATTTTAATTTTTGAGTGAGTTATGAGTATGTAAAAAAAAATGCAATTTACAATACTCATAACTTGCAGTTGAAACCAAACGTCTTAAAAACAAAATAATATTTACAAACGCAGATAGTGTTTTTTTTTTGTCTTTAAATTTCATACCAAATCAATTTACTATGAATATATATATATATATATAGTATATACATACTATGATAAATTATTTGTAATAAATAGCTCTAATATTAAAGCTAACAACAAAAAATTGGTTCAGCTTTACGCAGTTTTGCTATTGGCAGTTTCACGTGGGCTGAAAAAAATAACAAATGGATGGTGTTAAATTTGAATTCAATGATATTAGATATTAGAATATCATTGTATATGAAAAACGATTGTGAGCGAAGACCGTCAGTCAGCCTATGATTGTATGATATATTACTAAGATTATTTAATGGTATTATATGGTGAATAAAGTTATTTATTTATCTCTTTATGTGGAACCTTGTTTTAAAATTTCAATCCTTAGCTTTAAAAGTTGAACATTTTTTATAAATTTTTAAGTAAAAAATCATTTTAAATTCTGAGCAGAGCGATGAATGTATTGATTAACAGAATGAAGTGTGTTATTTTATTTTTATTTTATTTTTGTGTCTATCATCATCTTTAAGGAGTAAAAATGTTTATATTTTCGTCAACAGTATCTTTTCTCATAGGAAAATGAATCTTGTTGGTACTTAAGGGGATGGAGGAGGGTCGAAAGTAAAAATTTCCCAGTAGCTATCAAAAGCGCCGGGAAAAACAAAAACAAATTAGGGAAAAACAGGAATTTTTACGCAAAATTGGTTTTTGACAAAATTGATTTTAGTTTTTGGTGTGACCCTAAAAAAAATAACTGTAGGTACCAGGTACCTACATGAAATTTCGACTAAATGTTTATATTAACATCTTCTATAAATGATAAAATTTTAAAATTATTTTGATTTGTTTTGAACTGTTAACGGACATATTCAGTTTCCAATATTTTTAGTTTTATTTCCTACGAATGACAATTAAATTTTATTCTTTAGGTAAAAAAGCTTAAAAATATATACAAGGCTATTAATACACTGTTACAATAGCAATTGAAAAATATTACAAATACATAGTCACGATTTTTTTTTAATTTTAATTTTTTAAATATATCAAATTTAAAATGTAATAATTATTTTATAGGTTAAAGTTTATACAATTTTCAACTTTTATAGCTATGGATTTAAAATTTAAAGCAAGGTTCCACGCAAGTTGGTTATATAATAATTACTTTATTCACAATAATATCATCAAATATACTTAACAATATCATAGGCTGACTGACCGTTTTCGCTCAGAATCGTTTTCTTATACAACAATATTATACATTGAATTCAAAATTAACATCACCAATTTTAATGACCCACTCTTAAACCTGCTGTACAGAGAGAGACATCCACTCTCCCACTTTTATAAATTTTAAGTTTGATACATTTTGACAAAATGTGATCCCTAATTATATAATAAATCTGTAAATAAAAAATTTGATCCCTTATAAAAAAAAGTGACCAGGGATTTTTAATATTTTTCAATTATTATTATAACAATATATTAGGAGCTTCTTATTAAACTTGCAAGCTTTTTTACCCAACAAATAAAATTTTATTGACATTCACAGAAAAAAAATATTGGAAACCGAATATTATGTCCGTTAACAGTTCAAAACAAATTAAAATACATTGAAAATTGTATCGTATATAAGAAATTCTAAAATTCAGTGAAAATTTCATGTGTGTACGGTCATTTTTTTAGTGTTACACCAAAAACCAAAATCGATTTTGTCGAAAACATATTTTGCGTAAAAGTTCCCGTTTTTCCTTAAATTTTCTTCTGTTTTTTCCTTCTTTTTTTGAAATTTGTGGGGAACTTTAATTCAACCTCCCAAATGCATCAACTAGATTTACTTTCCTATCGAACAAGATGATACTGTTGAAGGAAATCGAAACAGTTTTACTGCCCCAAACGGTGATGACAGACACAAAAATAAAAAAACGAAAAACACACGTCATAATCATTGTAAAATCAATACATTCGTCGCTCCGCTCATAATCTAAAGATCTATAAACATGTCCAATGATGAAATATTATGTGGTATCTAATCATATTTTTTAAAATTCAAGAAAAAATGTTCAATCAACAAAAAAAATTGTTTAGCTCAGTTATGATCTTATACCTATATGTTTTTCGTGCACGATTGTTAAATGTAAATATACTCATTACAATTTTCCCAAATGTTGATATAGATTTATTTTATTTCAATTAAGGTACCTGACACGATGTACCAACTGGCGATCGCTGCACTCACATGTTGCTTTAAGTATTTTACTTTACAAGGTGAAGGTCTATGTATAACGTTCACCAGGACCGCATAGATCATATATTTTGTGCTTCACACAATATTTTCTTATCGGTTATTCTGTATTCAGAATACTGAATAATTGTGTAACTCCCCATAGTCCCATAATGATCATCACTCATACACACTACATAGTTCACAGGTAGGTACTAGATTTTAATGCATAGAATGTCTGACATTCATACCTGAAGTCTAACCAACCAACTCCAATTATGGAAACCGTCGAAAAAGTAAGCTTTTATAAAATATGCCAATCATCTTTAGATTAAACATCTCAAAACTCAAAAGGCATAGTTCAAATATTCTTTTATAGAAATTTAAACTATTCGAATAACGTAAAAATGAACATTATTCAACACGTATGGTAATTTACCATCTTCTATATTTGAACATTTAATACAAAATGACTAATTGAACAATATTCATTTCCTACGTAGTGTACAGTAGATATAAACACAGTACAATGTTCAAAATATTAGTAATTTATATGGTCTAAATGTTTAAACTGTTTATAATATATCATAATAATATTGTTAACCAAATAATCTACCTCCCGTTCTGATAATTTATTTTTTCTTCGGTAACCTTATGATTTTCTATATTTGGACTATTGTAGCTGATGTACTAAGGTAAATTAGACTTTCATTAGTAAGGTACAACTATTTCCCGTGTCAGAGTGAGGAAAACGAGACACTTAATATCTTACTCTGTTTTAAGTAAGTTTTTTTTCAAATATTTTTAATTTGTATTAGAATTTTACAATATAATATAATCACTGCGGTTACGTCTCTATATACCCACGTCGTATATTATTTTGTTTGCATTTATCATCCACATTAAAATAATAACGTTTATCGAACGTTCACAAAACTGTAGCACCTAACATTTATACTACAAAACATTTGGCTGTTTTCTAATTTCAGTGTTCAAAATCATTTCATCTATGATCTACCATAACTTATTGTTTTAGATACCCTACACTCTAGCCTACACTGTATAATATACGTTACGCCCGTGATATTCGTTGTGTAAGACGTAAAGGTACCTTAACACTCAAAGGATTTAATAAAATATAATCATTCGAACATGATGTAAAGTTTGTGCGGTGTACATATTATACATAACGACTGTATGTTTCTGGGTAATATTATTGGCATATCGTATGAATCAAATCACTGTTGAAGTATAAATTCCTACACGTCCCACATGAATGTTGTTATTATTATTATTATATTTCGAAATCAAAGTAGGTATTCTGTCCGGCCGTGGAGTTGGTGCAATGATTATAATAATTTATACACTGACCCTCCGACGTTTCCCTTGTACCTAATTGTTTTACGAGTTAATTCATACATGATGTTTTTTTTTTTTTTTTGTAATGCTATTATACTATTATAGCAACACGTTCATGTTAATTTTACATTTTTAGTTACCTGTGATGTTCTTATTGTACTCGACAATTTTGAAGGCTTTATTATAGCGAGTAGTCATCTCTCGCGAATATAAATGCATTTTTCTATTATATTATCTTGTACCTACATGCAGTGGCGTAGAGTTACATAACACTGGTATGAGAGAGGGAGACAGTGGAAAAACCCTGACTAATGTATAAACAAAATTGCGTATTAAGGTATTTATAGCAGTCTAAAACAAGTTCATTATTAAGGTGTGGATTTAAATACCTACTCTAAAAAACAAGAAATACGCATTAAAAAATATAATATTTAATGCACTAATAATATTGTAAAAAATTTCAAAATAAAAATACTTTTAAAATTTGTTTCTAACATAGTTTTTATTAAAAATGATTAACATAAATTTATTTATCATACAATTTAAATGTGATAATTATATACATTTTTGTTTATCTGTTTATTTATTATTTATCTGCGACGTATTTGAACATTTTGCACCCCGGGGCATCAGATTTTGTTGCTTCCCAAAAAAAGTAATTTCTTAAAATGTAAGTTATAACTACTATTTTGTAGCATAAATGCGTTTAGGTTTTTGAAGTTTTGTTTAAAACCTTTGTATTTTAACGAGTTAAGGATAATCAGTGATGCAGTCAGAATTTGTCCATAGGACTTAGTTATAGTTTCAAAGTTATACACTTTTAAAAGTAAGTTTGCGTATTTCCAACCGTCGGTTTTTTTTTATTAAATTACTTTATTCACAATAAAATATAAAGTAAGTACAATAGGTTCCTAATTTCTGATTCTACCAAAATGCTAAAAAAAAAAATCAAAAATTTTATTTTTCGTATTTTATATACTTAATAACAAGATTTTGAAGTTTTGAAGTTTTTCAAACAAAACTTCCGAAGTAAATTTGACCGACTTTTTTTAAAGTTCCATATTATCAAGCATGCCAACTACTCATTTTGAAGAAAAAAAATTCACAAAAATCACTTAAGAGCTAAACTGCATTAATTCTAAAATTTCATATTTTCATCTATTAGTTATCACTGATAACTAATAGATAACTTATCACTTATCACTTTATCAGTTATCTCTTAAATCTGTAAGAAAACCAATGTTAAATAAACATAATATTATAGTTTTTATAAAAAAAAGTATAAGTAAAACAAAAACTAATATAGTAATAGTTTCTTAATAAGCATTTAATTGTTTTTCTTATTGTAAAAAAATATTATTGTACATATTATATTGAAGGAATCTAGCTAATACCTATATATTATGGTATCCTATCGTGTAGTTTTGGCTTATACTCATATTATAAAAATAAAATATAAACTGAAAACAATTTATTATTATTTTATTTTATTTTGATTGCATTCTTTTCTGATCTTAATTTTATTAATAATAATAATATCTAGATTCTAAATCCATTTATTATTTATCACTTTCTCCTAATTTGAATATTTGAAAATATAGTGATAATTTCTTCAAAATCTGATTTACCTACTTTCTATTTCTGATTCAACTGTCAATAATGCCAACGCCAAAAACCTTTCCCAGTTAAAAGTCTACCTTAAATATTTGTTGTAATTATTAATATTATTTTCCGACTAATTTATGAAAACAATGTACATTTTTTTTTTATATATACAATTTATATACAATAATAGTATTTCAATATAAATTTGTCACCCCAGGCACCAGGGTACACTCTCCCCCCCCCCTCGTAATACGTATATTTATCTGGCCAGGACGATCATATCATTTTTCAGACCATTTTGTGCAGTGTGCATCTCCACCGCTTTTGTCTGGTGTATAGCTAAAAACATGATACGCAATAAAAATAATATGACACAAATAAAATAAATAATAGGTAGTACCTACCTAATTTTAGTTTTTTAGGATTAATATTTGAGCAAAATGTCCATAACATTTTATATTTTCTTATAAAATATATTTGAAAAATGCACTCAAGTATAAAAATGGTGGCCTTACAACTTCAAACCATTTTCCCAAAATTAAAACATTTAAGAAAAATTAAAATTAAATGTTTCAAGATGTTTGATGTACCTATGAATCAAATTTTGTGTTCGAAAGCAATGTTTAATAAAAAATGAAATTTGCCTTTAAATCCTTGCACTAGTTATGACTTATTAATATCCATATTATAAAAGAATAATTTTGGGTGAGAATTGTTTAGTCCCTCCCTCCAATTCACATAAACTATCATCCTAATAATTAATCGTAACATCTGGTGGTACATTATTTACTAAACTTTTTGAACAGTATACCATGAAAGCTTTTAAATTTGCTATTTTAGTAATATTGAATTTTACCGTGATCTATTAAAATATTTTTGAACCAATATAAGCTATACAGACTCAATATTCTAATAATATAACTGCTTCACGCCTTTGTTAATTTTATTATTTACATTCTTATTATGTTGTACTAGGAATCTATCTGAGCGCACGGTAATTGAGCCAGGCCATATTTGAGTGGGATTGATTTTACATATTCCAATGGTTTCAGTAGAAAATGTTCTGAATACATCTACTGAATACTAACATATATAACTCTGAAATTAGACAATATCAATGTGCAAAACTTACCTTAATATCACAATCATAAACTCATTTTTTTTAAACTATGTAATATATTGAATTAAATTATTAAAATAAACAAGACAACTGTAAAAAACATTTAATTTATTTTAAGTAGGTATGCAATTAGCATTATGCCATAAACATATTAAAATTTTATTAATTTAACATGATAATAGTTATTAAATACATTAGATAACGGTTCTAATTTAATTCAAAATATTGGGAAATAAGTTTGTTTTAAAACAAACAAATATTGCTGCCCATACATCAAAAGCCAATACCAAACCCAACAAAATTATACTCTTATTTGAATCCCATCCGACAGATTGTACTTTCCACTTCTTCTCTTTCGTTTCCAAATTAACGGCCACCACTCCATTATTGTCTTCATCCAGTTTTGTAATTTGGTTCTCTATTGTAGGGGAAGTAATGGCAGTGACGTCATGTGCCCGTGGCACCGTCTCCTGTTAAGACAAATCAACACATATAAGATACGAAAAAAAAAATATCAAGATAGAGTTGTATTTGCCAATGTAGAGACTAACATTTCTATACCGTCTTATATAATTGTGCGAGTTAATTTGAATAATTTTAACTTTTTTAACTACAAAATCATTGCACATTTTCTTGATTTTAACGAATTTTATCCGGTTTGACCAAAATAAAAATGTAGTGAAAATTTCAAGCATCTAATGTTTTCCTATTTTTAATTAAATAAAGTAAGAAAATCATTGGATGATAAATCGTTAGTTTACCAATGAATATTAAATGTTGTAAAAATTTAAACATCAAACACTCATAAAAATTTAATTTGTGGGTGCAGCAAACTTTTTTTTTTTATTTTTGGTAGGAAAACTTATAAGAAATCTTGTATGAAGATAATAGGTATGAGAAGAAAAATTATGATAAATTTCTAACTATAAAATAATTTGCACATTTTCACGATTTTAACGAAAATATCAAAATTCTAATTTCAGGCGCCCATACAAAATTATAGTGATTTTACTTTCAACTTTTTTTTCTAATATACATTAATATAACAGCTTACGAATCAACTTTCACGTATTTTTGACCGAACGAAAAAATTGTATATCGATAATAATTGAAAATGAACTTTAAAAAAATAACATTTTGTTACAACTATAAACAAGGTTCAAAAACGAAAATGTTATCACGTATTGAAAATTTTAATGTGAACATTTGGTGAATTATAGAGTATCTATCGTTATTATGTCGTATATTGTAGGCACTCGTCGATATAATATTAATTTAGTATATGCGGGAATTGTTTTTAGCAACTAAGATATTGGGATAGGTCGTGCCTGTGAAGCGAGATGTACTGAGGTGACATAAACTGTACTATATAACACGCACAGGCACAGGGCCCCTTCAATCGTCGAGTAAATCGACGGAGACGTAGGACGATGATTGTACGCCGAGAGCGGCGATCGTAGTTCGGGCCAAGTGTTTTTTTAGTGATTGTTTCATATAGTTAATAAAAGTGTTTCCGACCAGTAAAATTATTTGTTTTGATTGAGTAGTCACACAATTCTACCGTACTCTTTGAATCTGATCTGTAATTTGTAACCAGTTAGTTTATGGTCGTTGAGGATTTAAGGTTTAAACGGTGAAGGTAATCCTACGTTAATTGTATTCTTTCAATCCGATCTGTAACCGGTTAATTTATGGTCGTTGAGGATTGAAGGTCTAAACAAGTAAGGTAGCGATATCGACTTATTGAGAACCAAACTGCAGTAACCGGTTAATTTATGGTCTTTTGGTGCCTCAAAGGTTGGTAGAGGTATATCACTGAAAAGTGAATATACGACTGTTAGTTTTTGAGTTAAACAAAAAAAAAGTAGTTTTAATGTTTTATATAAAGCGGTGATATAAACGTAGCCAGCAACTCAATATTTTCCACTTCAAAGAAAAATGAATCATAAATATGGATTAGTAAGTAACCATTAATTGTCGGTATATATAGGTAGTGAGAGTTATGTCATTTTTACATTTTATTCGTTTCTATGGTGATAAACAAAGCGTTAGAAGTGATTGGTTAGAAAATTAAACGTATTATGTAGGTGCCTATGTTCAAACTAAATCAATTTTGAAAAAACTTATTTTGAGTAAATATCACCGTTATTCCTAAATTTCTGTTTCAGTTTTTCCCGACGCTTTTGAAAACTACTTTTTTTGCTTTTACTTATTTAGAATCTGTTGCGATAAGAACAATAAGCATATGACGTGTTAAGGATAATTTTGTTGCATTTTAAATGTATGCTGTTTGCTTAGTTTTTTAACTTTCTTACATTGTTTTGACAAGCAGTCTATTTTTTATACCAGTTTAAACTATCGTGTACAAGGGAATTTTTGTAGGCGCATTGGTTTCCCGTTGTCTTCTGCACAATATGGTGGGGGAGTGAGATAGGACGTCCGTGGTTCAAACCAGCGACTGTACATATCAGAAAAGCCCCCTTATTCTACGAGTTGTTATAATATATTTTTTTAAATTATTTAGAAGATTACAAGACCATTTTCGATTTAAACATCTTGGAGAATTTCCCGAAACGGGAAAAGACGATACATTATTTATAAGGGATTTTTTTGTAGTAGAATCTTTTATGAAGAATATAGCTTCATCATATTATACTGGCTTAAACATGTATAGCTTATTTAACTGGCTTTATTCTTTAAGAAGTATATGGTTAGAATTAATACAGGACTGGGGAGCACTAGTTAATTTCCAGAGGGTAAAATATTTTGTAAGGTTATTTGTTTTATTATTAGGTATTATTTACTTAAGTTCTATAACACTTCATGAATTTTAAAATATATTTTTTTAGAATAGAAGATTTGGTAGGCCATTATGAATGTGTATGATGTATTCGAATGTAGGTATTTGAATGTTTTATGTAAATACATGATTTTTTTCTGACAGTCAGAAATGTCATATTTACAATACTATAATACTTTGACAATACTATAATACTTTAAAAGTTTATACAAACAAGTTATTTGCTATATAAAAATAATAATGTTAGTTGGCAAATATATTTTCCAAATTTGACCCAAAGTGCAAAACTAGTTTTTCTTATAACATTAACACTAATTAACAAACTTTGAAATTACGGGTTATTAAACAATAAAAATAAAAATTTGGTTATTTTTTAATATTAAGTAATAATATAGGTATAACTAATTAAATTGCAATTATTTGATAAAACAGTAAAAAAAAATTAAAACTATTATGTATGAATAAAAAAAAAATCTGATAAAAGAGTTACCTACTGAATATGTGCCAATGATATGGTTAATACCTATAAATTATAGTATAAAATCGTAATTTAGACGTTTAAGTAAAAGTTTACCTATTGTAATATAACGTCGCTTAAGAAGCACCACCGCTTATCTCAAATTTTGGCCAAATTGAATAAAGACAACGCTCTCCTATTCAAAATTTCGCATGGAATCGATTGGTGGTATCAAATTTAGGATAAAATCTATAGTAAACGCACTAATCGAAAAAATGATAACACAGCATATCTAAAATCGTAGTGCAACACCATCGATCTCCATACGAATTGCTCTGTATGAGACTGTATCAAACCAAAATCATTTAAGCAATTATAAAATTATGTGTTTCATCGTAATATTTTAAGTTTTGTTTATTAATTATTAAACTAATTTAAATTTATTTCATTTTTTAAGTTAATTGGTTCATATATTATCAATGTTATTATGGGTTTTAAATACTATTTTGAGATAGGTTATGTTGTGTTATCGAATGCATGAGATAGACACTGTTGTTTGTACTGCTATTGAGATAGCTTGTGAGTTGTGTTTTAGTTTGAATTATATAAGATGCACCTGTTGGTTTACAATATCTCAAATATGTTGATTTATTAATAATGTATTAATTGTTTTTTTGTTGTTTTATAGTTAGGATCAAAAAAAAAAATAATACCTATTTAATTTAAATAAAAATCTATAATACCATCAACTACACAGAAACCTATGTTTTTGCTCTACTGTAAAGTTGATAAAAGTTAGATATGTTGCTTCTTAAGCGACGATAGGTAATATTATGATGTAATATGTATTTTTCTTTAGAAATTAAAAAACTTGATTCGGTATATTATAGGTAAGTAAGTAAGTACTATCCTGAGTGGATGAATGGAGATATTTTTAATATTTATACGCACGTTATGTTTATCATTCACCTTATCTGCTTTCTGAGGCCCATCTTCGAATGCCTTATTAATGTACCCATCTTGCGCCGACAGTGGATGTCCATCAGAAATTATAATCACACTTTTAGAGAGTTGATTTGGATCTACATCAATCTGTAATACAATTAAGATAGAATTTAACTTTGAATGACCAGTGAGAGGCCAATAACAATAATTTGTTATCTATATATTATATTGATAAAACATTAGTCTTAATTCTAAAATCTTTGCTTTATTCGTTAATGTCACATAGCAGCAAATCGTGCAGCTAGGATCAAATTTTAAATGAGTCAGGGAGGCTGTAGCTCGTATCTATATTTTTTCTTACCAACTGTGTGCACAATATTACACCCAACTACCCAAGCCCGGATTAAGATAATTTTGGGCCCGGGGCTAAATATCTAATAATAATATATTATATATCCATTATCCAAATAATATTATAGGAAACGCACTACCCGCCATGGATCCACTATTGTCGATATTCGTTGTGGGTCCGGGTCCATGCACTCCTTAATCCGGGTATGCCTACACCCTTATCAGTCATGTTGGTATATGCTTTATAATAATTATAAATTTGCATCAGTAATTATTCAGTATGATTCACACAGTGCACACTTCCATTCTTTCATAATATCATGTATCCAAATTCGGATTACTTGAATTTTTAAATATACTTAAAAACCATATTTTAGATGCAAAATCAGCTTAATAATTTACAACAAAATAAGGTTGGATCTTATTTTAAAATTAAATTGGTTTCTCCATAGCACTCTCTTCTTTAAAAGGTAAAACATTAGCATCAGCTAATTTGAAAACAGTCTTGCAGCTACCTACTCGTTCTTAGTAATTGTTATGCATTTTTAACTAAAACAAATTTCGTGACCAATTATTATGAAATATTTATTTGTGGAGGGGGAGATGTAATACTTAACTAGTTTCGTAAATAAATTAAAAATTTTGAAAAACAATAATGTTAAATAACCTAGGTTAAAGTATTAAAGTACCTATCTATGTATGATGTAAGTATATACATTATACAGCAATTAATTTTAATATACCTAAGTATTTATTTATTTTCGTAAATTGTAAGACCTATAATATATTACTATGTAGTTTCTTAAGATTTAAAGAAAGGTAAAATTATTTATTTTTTATGATAAAAGTAACAGATATTTGTCTAATTAAAGTTCATTTTTTGTCTAATTGAAATGTGACTTTTACAAGATTAACAAAAGAAACTTTTAACTTTAAACTTAACTACATTTTATATAGGTATTATTAACTTAATTCATGGAGTTAAACAATTTAGTTAATTTCACCATCACCATCCTTGATATTTTGTATATCCTGTAAATGAGATTAAATTATACAAATGTTTTAGTAGGACACACCCTAAACCAGCGTTCTCCAACCTTTTTCCCCCATGACACATTAATCCCAACTTATTTTTAGCTATATACCACACTTGACACTGACATATATATTTATTTTAATTTTGATATTAATATTAGGTTTGGAAAACTCGTGTAAAATCATAATTTATTACAATTAATATAAACTTTATTGATAACCGATAGGTATGGAAAAACAGATACATTACAATAACATAATAAAAATCTAGTCTTTGCGACAAATTTGGGACTGGTTTCTCTTCATTATAAGTTTCCTCGATGGTCGAATGGTTGACAAGCTTCTTCAATTGTGATCGATTTTTGGTTTTGATGGCATTCATTGAAGAAAATGCTTCTTCGAAAATATTATTATAGGATGTAAAAAATGGTTGTATAGCGTTTAGAAGAAATAGTGAACAAAATTTTTTTTTTACAGTATTTATTAAGATTTTAAAATAAGCCCGATAAGAGAATCCTTTATAAATAATCATGACATTTCGTGGGACATTATTACGGAGGCCTCGTGGCACACCAATGTGCGTGTCCCAGTGGTTGGAAAATGTTGTGCTAAACGAACGCCCAATAAATTATTAGATCAGAAACATCTTTCTGCATCAAATAAAGTGAACAAAATAATCACTACAACTGATTTTTTTTTTATCTACATCCATCGTCCTCCATAATACCTATGTCTATTTGTAATTAATTAAGTTGAACATTTTATGATTACATGTTTTATTTTCAGTAAGCAAGAAAATTACATAGGTTATATAGGTACCTATATGATATTAATTTTAAACTGAATATTCAAAATATTATTGACGACTCCATTATAAGTTCAAAGTATTATTCAACCTAAAATGGTATTCTTGTAAATAACAATAAAAATGTTCGAAGATTCATACATTCTCTTCTATTAGAATGGCGCCAATTAATTGAAGAAAGAGCTAAATACAACATTCTAAGTAATATCTCCGAATGCCTCAACAATATACCTCTAAACATCAACAACACACTTAGTTTTATAAGAGACACTAATTTATACAAAACCATTTAACAAAAAACTAAATATCTCTTTTTGTATATTGTTGCTTTTTTTATTAATTCACATTGTTAGGTATTTATTTTATATTTATATACATCCTAGAAACCTATTTATTTTATACCTATAATGCATTAATCAGTTTATAAATAATAATTGCGGCCAATGACCAATGTAGCCTTGTTCTTTAAAATAAAAATAATAAAAAAATGTTTGATATTAAAATTGGGTATATGCATTTTTATTTTCAACTTAAAATATGATTATTAATGATGATATTGAAATTAATTATTTAGATCAACTGTACGTCATGTAGGCATTATATTAATCCTTAAAAATATTCTGATGATACATTTTCAAACACTATAGTAAAAGGGATGAATTATAAAAATAAATTATTTGTGGACATAGTATATGCGAGTACCTAACATGACTTTATTTATTGTGATGACTGAGATAGGTGTAAGATGTCTTATATAAAAGTTGGTATTATTTTATTTGCTTATGATTTGAAAAAATTAAACACGTTAAACTGCGGAGAACGTATTCAAAGTGTACAATACATTAAGAAAAAATTATTGTTTTCTGATTTTCAAAATGTTTTCAATATGAGTAACTAAACTTAGAGTGCAGCATCAAAGAAACATCTATACCTTTTTGTACGATTTATACGTACAACTCAAGGCTTAAATATATAGGTTATTATTACTATAGGTAATTTACTATAGGTTATTGCAATAGTATCCCCACTATATCATTTTATCACTTTGTGGGATTAAAATGGCAGCATAAGGGGGTGCCCGATATTTAAGCCATATTCCCTCACGCTGTCATTTTATTTTGTTTGATAACAATAATGTGCAATAACCTTGTATATATTTTAACTATTTAAGACATAGTGTAACGTTTCCGTTAAGTGTATTTTTTAAACTTGTTTTACTGTAGAGTTCGTAATTTTTTTTTAAGTAGATATATGTACATTAATCTATACAAATTATTGAAGTACAGCCTCTGTTTGAAAGTGATATAAACATAGGTATTACACTGGGTATCGATATTAAATATTAACATACAAATATCATACTACAGTTTAAAATAGTTGTGTACATTTATATTTAAAAAATGTATAAAATTATGAATAGTATTGTCTCTAATCTAAATTTATTTATTTATCTAATATCTACTCGTGTATCACATTGAATCAAATTTTTATAATACGATACAATTTTAACATTGCTTAGATACTTCAAACTAATAACAATTTGTTTAAAAAGTTGACTGGATAATTAATTAAAACCATAATAACACAATAATTCAAAAATATTTGACTAGATATTATAATTTAGATCTACAAACGTATACCATACAACAAATTTAATTTACATAATATATTTAAAGTCTGTGCTCTTAATATTATTATAGATACGTCTATGCGGTGTATAACTAATTCTTAAATAGGTTAATTATATTATATGTTAAAATGTATTTCCTATATTAATGCATTTAATTTAATTTATTTAAATGTATGTAAATGTGTTAAAGTAATATTATAGGATTTTGTAATGTACCTATTTATAGAACTAAAAATATTTCCAATTTCATACAAATTACTACATTTTGTTATTTTCACTTTTAGCTTTATTATCATTTGCTGAGTTATAAGTTTAAAGATAAACAATAAATAAAATACTTAGAGCATTTATCATCTTGACAGGTGCAATAAGTCTAGATGATGAAAACACTTTAAATATGTACACTTTTAATCATAATTTAAAGCATGTTACATAACTCGCCAACGGGAAACAATATTAGATACTCTGAATGCGAATATTGTTATAACCTAAAAATATTATTATTATTTTTACTATTATGAAGTGAACATCAATAAAAACAATAAGAAAATTTGTTGAAATATTTCCAATATAATAGAAGACTTTACAATTTTAAATATAAAATTAAATTGAAACATCAAATCAACCATTTAAGTTATAAAAAATACAAATACCTAAGAAGAATTAGAATTTGTCTACAAATAATAATTATTGATTTTATAGAAATACCTAATAATAAATATTATAACTGTCAAATTTGATCATACCTCATCAGATGATTCTTCTTTTAAGCTATTTGAATCATTGAATCCTTTATTCACGTAACACTCATCATTCATTGTATTTCTTCCCATAACATCAACTGTCGACGTGCCTTGTTCCGATAACCCATTTCCATCGTACTGATGATCATCATAGGCATGGAGCTGTTTCACATCCTAAAAGTTGAAATGCCTATAAAATTACTAGAACTTATATAAATAACAATATGTGTATTATATAGGTATACTAGTTGGTATCTAAATTCAAATGCTAATATGATAATTTATAATATCTTAAAATATATTTTTTAAATTTGATAAAAGTGATGGTTAATGTTTTTTTAAGACCTCCTACGACTGCGAGTATAGTTACCAATTTTAATTAAAGCTGTTAAGCCTTTAACTTAAAACACCTTGTAACTTGTACTTATACTTTATGTTATATTAGACAAAATCTATACTTCAATATTATATAAAGGCATAATATATTTTATTGCGATGTGTCACGTGTATAATTCATTAATATAAATATTTACCATTTTATTTTATTCCTAATATGTTAAAGTTATAGTAAAACTAATTATTTAAGTAGTGAACTTTATGAACGATGATATACTAGAAAACTGATCATATTGTAACATGTAAGAACGTATTTCATTATTTTGTCTATCTGAATTTATAAGTGGTTATTTTATCAGATTAAAGCGATTAATTTAAGTATTATATTATAACAAATATTTAAGTACTTATACCTATTTATTCATACAAGATATCATTGTACTTGCCTGAACATCATTTACTGATATAATGTACTAACTCATTAATATACGTAATACACTTTCGGTAAAATGGCATTTATAAGGTTGTTGGTGATCAATGATCATTTAATTAAAAAAAATGCAATCTTTTTTTATAATATTATAGTCAAATATTAACAACAATTATTTTAACTGGTTTACATCGTCACAAATATAAATATGATACAAAGATAATTAGTATGTACATAAACGTGTTTTGAGTGTAAGGACTTTAGCCAATATAGGTAGTTCTTAAATATTATAATCAGCAAATATGCATACAAGGAAATACCATTGAGAACAGATAAGATTTGAAGGATGAAGAAAAAAATTTGTAATTGTTATAATATTTATAAAATATATATTTTAAACTACATATTATAATGTTATATAATTCATTAATTTTTAACATAAAAAAATATTGTTCATATAAAAATAAATATTATAATAATGCATCATTATGAATGTAAATTGTAAGTACAAAATTTCACATCAAAGTTATGTTTTTAATATTATATAGTAATTTTCAGAAATCTAAAAAAAATACAAATATTACTAATTTCTGAAAATTAAAAAAAATTATTTGAAATAAACAACAACTGGAACTAAAAAATTGTTTGATAATGTAACAAAATTAACTTATGTAGTTAAACGTGTATAAACAAATTAATTTTATTAAATAATTTAATCATCTAATTTTGAAGTAAAAAATGTTTTTTGCAAATTTAACTTTATGACCTATAATTTGGTTCACTATTGATTTTTTTATACATAAAAATATCTTACTAGATTAAAACTATTTTTAGAATCATTATGATATACGACCTTCAAAATTTTTAATAATTATTAATTTATTAAATTCTAGCTTCTGCCTTCTAGGTTTATCTCTAGGTTTATATATCTAAACTTTGAAAATGTAATACAAGATTCAACTTAAGTTTTCATACATTTAACATAAAAAAAAACTTTAAAAGAAAGTCAAATTAAATCTTTACGAGCGTTTGAAGTTAGACATTTGGCATTGGATATTCATACGAAAATTAACAAATAATCATACAACGATTTCCTTAGTTTGTACTTATTCAAAAACTCATAACCATAGATACTTGAAAATTGAAATTCGCATCAAATGTTTATTTTATAATTTCCTATATTTGATAAAATTTTGACTCATCTTGAGCTGTTTACAGACATTTTCAATTTTCAATTTTTTTAGTTTTTTTTTTTCAATAAATATAGCTGAAAATTTATAAAATGTTCATATTTTATAGCTAAGGATTAAAAATTTAAAACAAGGTTCCACGAAAATAATTAATACTGTAATCAAAAAATCTAAAAATGTATGATCACAGTTTTTTATAGTTATTTTAAGTTCAAATTTCGACGATACTACGTATTAAATAACCAAAAATAAGGTTAGGCTAGGATTTTAGTTATTTTGTCGTAATTTAAAAATATTATTCGTAGGTACTTGAAACTTCTCAAGTATATTGTTATGTACAAAATATGTTGAAATATGATAAAATTCAAATAATATTAATGCAACTTACCAGCTAACGTATTAATAATAACAATATAAATATAATATAAAATAATATTCTAGGCCGACTAACCGTTTCAGCTAAAATCGTCTTTTGTATACAATGATATTATATCATTGAATTTATATTTGACACCATCCGTTAAAGTGGCTTACTTTTAACTTACTGTACAGCAGAGCGACACCTACTTTTTTTTTACTAGCCACCACTTACTGGTACATTTTGTGGTCTACCTTTTTTTTCCATGTGTAATCTTTACAAGGGGACTGGACTGTTTGCACATTACTTGGCCCCATTTAGTATTGTTTATCAATACAATAATATATACAATATTATACGACCCTGAAGGAGCCCTAGGGTACATTCCTTAGCGTCTGCTTGTGTGTATGCGTATATTCAAGGCTCTATTGGGCACAATTTGTGGACATTTGGATAAACCAGAAAAGGATAGACTAGAAAGCCCCACCTTATCCCCTTAAAGATTATACATTTGTTTATGTTTAACGAAAGACTCGTTCGGACCAATAACCTCTTCTCGGGCTAAACCAGCCATTCTACACATTTCGAACTGCTAAGTCAGTGCATGCAGTGGGGACTGATGGCTCTGCCTATACGATGAAGGCAGTGTTAGAAACACTCGTGCCCTGTTAGTGCTTAGGTCATGTCCACATGACTAATCTCATCTGATGGCGTCTGGAATGAGATGGTGTGTTTATAAGGGCTTAGTAGAGACGATGCATTTCCTGTGCTATTCGCTGATCTTGCGATCGATGCTTTTGATCCTTTCTTGGGCAATACGAGAATTTAAAGGTTTAACTCCCTGAGAAACCCTAAGCTTGATCACCTCCCTATTCGAAACGAGAAGATAAGTAGTTGACATGTCAGCTAGAAAGAAAATGGCTTCATTGGAGTCAGCCATATAAACTCTAATAACTCTGAGGGCCACAGATATTTGGGGCCTCCGAAGATTTGTCCTACTTTTGGCAATGGCGTTGACTGCACTTGCTCAAACTGGAGCAGAGTACAAGAGTTGGATCTCGACCACTGAATTGAGTAACCTCTTTTATAGCAATTCAATTATTGCATACACAACCTTGTGAGCCTTCGTATCATCTAGATAAAGGTAATACCGTAATTTAAATGTTTGTACCTATCTGATATCATTCTCCACAAATTATAAGTATGGAGAACCATCTAAGTTGTAACATAAATTATATAAGCTTTATTTATTTTATTTTTACAGTGTTACATTGATTGGGAATTTTTCAAATATTCAATTGTTAATATACACGAGTTATACTTTAGAATCTTATACCTAGTACCTAGCTATAATTTGTTATTTAAATGGATTTAAATTTGTTGCTTAGGTGATAGTGTTTTGAAAATAATTCCCAATCAATAAGTTATATAATTGTAATTTTAGTCGAATAATACATTAATAAAATTCTCATTTTGGACACCATGCAAAAAGTCTTTATTGCATTCCAGTTGATTAATTATATGATAGTGGAGACAGCAGTTATAGAACCTAACGTTTTAAATAATGATAACAAAGATCTAATATCCAACGGAGAATTGTTTGATATCCAGAAATATCCATTCATGGTGTACTTTGAATTAATAAAATTCACTGGATATGAGGGTATGTGCACCGGATCGTTGATTTTACCACTATTTGTGTTAACTGCTGCTCATTGCACACACGAAGTTCATAAATATGATATAATGGTAACAAATACTTCCAATATGATGCAATAAATATACATTCTTTGTATTTATCACAAATTATCATAATAGTCCTATTATTCTGTTGTTGTCATTGTAGGTTTATCGATATATTAATACGCGTATCAAGTTTATGAGATATGTTAAAAACATATATCAACACGAATCATATGACCACGATACAGGAAATAATGATATTAGTTTATTGAGGGTAAGTCTGCACGTACAATAGGGAATATTAGAAAGTCCCAGATAAATATTTACCCGGGATAAGTATCGTCAGTCTATGTATACATAGAATATGCTGTAGTGCAGTACACGAGTTGAGCCCGTGGGGGAACAGAGAACTCTTTCCACCACTAGAACTAAAGTTATGAGTATAAAATATTTCACAAAAAATTTTTACTTTGAAATATTTTAAACTTGAAACTTTCAACCTTCTTGAAGTATTGAAAAATATATTTTTTTAATTTTTTTTTTTTTAAGTGCTTTTTTTGATTTGTTTCACTAGATGGTTATACTGATTTAATACATAATTAGTGGTTGTCAATGTTTAATTTTTGAGCATGATTTAAAGTGAATTATATGTAAGATAGATAATTATTATGTACCTACCTAATTTGTATGATGTACTATACCTATACATACTAACCTAACCTATATGTAAGAAATATTTCTATAATATTTTTCATTTAACACTTAACTAAGTAGAGATGTTAACTGTACATTATACTATAGTTTTAAATTAAAATTTGTTTTTTTATATTTCGTTAATATGAAATATTTCAAAAAATTAATTTCATGAACCCTAATAATATAAAGGTTGTAACTGGTATTTTGCGTCCATCTCTAGACGCGCATGCATGGCTGCCTATTTTTGGGGATACTCGTGCACTTTATTATGTGACTGAAACTAACATTTTTCATAACATTTTACCCAGTCTTTGGACAGACATCGAAAGCTGGCATGATTAAAAATATTTATTTTTTGTATAATATAATCTTATTTGATTATGATTTGCGAGGTACTTATTAAATATACAATTATAGTAAAATGTATCGTAAAATAAAATTTGTAAATAATTTCGACGATACATAACTGAAGTAAGTGAACCTATCCATAGTTACCATTTGTCCAAAGTTAACCTTGTTTGTTTAAAAACGCTTTATTGTTGTTTATTTTTATTGTTATTGCTTCTTTTAATTGTTTCCCGGAACCACGCATTTCAATATAAACCAAACGTTGTACGTCAAGAAGGGCATCAATAAATTTAAATAAATTAGGTTGAGGTTTATTGAACATAAAATTACATTTGGAGTGAAATTACTATTATATTGCACTGCTATATTTTTCTCGCGACAGAGGTTGATAATTCATCAGAAACAGTCAGTGGAAATTTAGCGTCTTTAAGAAATATACGTGTCAAAAGAGATAATCACAAAATGTTTCATTTTTTAAATTCTGTAGCTGAGTTGACATAATATGGAAAAAATCTTTAACTTTGGATGGTGGAAAAAATACAAGCCAAAGAACTTTTTTCGATAAATAACCTGACTCTGCATGATAATTTCTATAGCCATTAGTCATACTAAGATTTTGAATTTTTCACCAAGAATCAAGATGAAAATGACAACCAAAAATCTTTATTCTATGTAATATTTTCCTTCTTTCTTTACTTATCTTAAATTCTACACGAAAATCTTCAGCAAAAAATTACAGTCCCTGTTTCTCAGTTACAGACATTACTCATTACCTATAATTGTTGGAACTCTGAAGAAAATCACATGTATTTATACCAACATCATGTTTCAAATATTATGTGAACATTTTTCTCAGTTATAAAGGTTTAGTGCCAAAAATCGGGGATAAATATAAACTTAATTTTGCTAAATTTTTAACCAGTTCCTACCTAATATTAAATATAAGCTTTTTACTATGAATGACTGTCATAGTTATTTAAAAATTTACCAACTCAGTGTTGTCATCGAATCTTCTTTAAATCACAGTCATCTTCCATCTTAAAATCTCGTACTCCGAATATCAAGTAATAGTTTATAGAGGAAAACAGTTGATGATATATCAAGTGGCCTTTCTAAACTTTACTAATTTGCAGTGAATTGAGGGCACAGAAAGATAATAGGCCAAAATAGACATTCCAAGGCATATATTACTATTACTGGTCTTATCGGGGACATCTACAATTGAATTTTAAATTTTTTGGATAACATTTTTGAGTCAAACATATTTCCTAGGCCAAAATTACACCTATTTCCAATTTGCATCATATTGTTCACCTCCATCTTTTGTTATAATGGATTCTAGTTATTTAAAATGTGACGCTCCCCTTAACTTATTACGCTCCATTTAAATAAACTCTTCTTGTCGGTATTGTATACTTCTTCGTCCAATTATAACATATTTCGTTTTTTTGTCATTGATCTTTAGACCACATTTACTTGCTATATTTTTCTATAATGTAGTCTCACCGTTTCTATGTTATTTCCCAATAAGGCTAGGTCATCGGTGTATGGTAGTAATCGTATAGTCGAGTTATCCATCGTTACTCCGTCGATACCATTTAACACTAAATTATAAAGAAAGGTGAAGAGAACATCTCCTTGTCTTACACCCGTAGATAGTCTTACTGTTTATGACGATGTATTCCCAATTAAAATTAAAATTTAAGTATTCTCGAGTCTATACTAGATCAAATTTACTAACTTTATTGGGAAATCAAATTATTTTAATATATTGATTGGGCTTGGTCTTTGGATAGAATAGTAAGCTTTCTCAAAATCAATAGATATAATAGGTATATAGTTGCCTATTATATTCCCACGACTTTAAGCTAATTTGGTAGTTACAAAAAATCTAATCCGTTGTAGACATGTTAGGTCTAAAACCTCTCTGGTATTCTCTCTGAACACTATCCGCTAAAGGTGTTATAGTATACAGTATTCTTTTAGTATACAATTTCCTTTGATACGCCGACAATTTTGATAAATCGTGTCGCAAAAAAAGTTGTTTTATGCTCAATCGTGTATCAGCCTAAAATCTTACAATCGACATTTATTAGATCTATACCTCAGTAATTGTTGCACTCTTGAGGGTTATTATTCTTATTCATTGGACAAATGAACGAACGGTTACAGTCTTCTGGGAGTCTCTCCTTTACCTAAATCAATTCTATTATTTCGTGTATTATTGATATGATTATATATACAATTATAAAATAAATATTATATTCAAATATTTTATTTGTAATTTAGATAGAATATCCGTTCAGAGATGTGAGCCATTATATAAATATGTCTGGTCATCCTAATGAATTTAGTAATGGAAAGAGCTTGAATTGTATAGCTATAGGATATGGTCAAACTGAAAAATCGAAGAATTATGAAAATGTTGGATATATGACTAACATAAGTATAATGTATGGTCATAAAAATTGCCTGTTTCACCTTTTCCCTGCAACGTACTAAATACAGGTCAACTACATTTGCTTAAAAAAATTTACACGATTCTTTATTTTTAAATAGAGCATTCTCATCGAACATGACTTTGTGTTCAAAACCAAATATTCACAATCCATGTCCTGGTGACAGCGGTGGACCATTGATTTGTAACGGATATTTATATGGAATAGCTAACTTTATATACAATGCACATAATTCAAAAGACGTGAAATGTGGAACTCCACACCTCCAATCAGGATATCTATTTGTTTATTTTTACAGAGATTGGATATCCAATACCATTTTAAATGCAGGAAACTTAATAAAACTGTATGATAAATTATTCAATATTTCAGTAATATTGATTGTATACAATTTTTCATAAAGAGTATTTAATATTTTGCAGTACTAATTTATAACATTTAATTTCATCTTTAATCACAGTATGAATGTCAATCGTTTGATTTAAAATAAACATATTTCCAATGTTGTGTTCAGGTAGCAGTCTTGGGTAGTATTCCGAATGCTGTATTCGGAATACAATTTAGGTATTCAAAATACTTTTCCTAAAAGTATTTTATGCAGTATTCAGAATACCTTCGAAAGTATTCCAAATACTATATTCGGAATACTTTAATAGTATAACAATATATTTTTTTATGATTTTGGTTATGAAAATTAAAACGAAAAATAGAAAACATATAAATTGTGTTGGAAATTTGTAGGTAATTGATAACATCTATCAATATCTAATATCAGACATTCATACAATAATAAGATTTTATGCTTTGATAATATAATTAATATTATTCATAGACGATAATAATTGCAGATAATTATTAATTAATATTATAATTAATTATTATAATATAATATTGTAAATCATATAAATAGTCATAGTTAGGTACCTATATTATAATTTTAATTGACAAACAATATATTATGTATTTAAACATTGGCTATAGTTTCCCAAAAGCAATTATTATTTTATTAATATCTATAACAAAAAAATATTTTAAAAGTATTTGGAATATTTTTATAGTATTCTAAATACTTTATTCAGAATACTATTTTTATGATGTATTCGAATACATATTCGGAATACTATTTTTCATGAGTATTCGAGTATTCCAAAATTCTATAAGCTACACTAAATAGTCTGGACAACCCTTGAATAATTAGCTTGAACTTTAAAAAAGATATTTTGTTAAATCTTATGGTAAACAATCACTAATCAGTGTTACTGAAATTCCAAAATGTTTTACCAATTGTGTGAAATGTATTTCCATTCTATATTATTACAGTATTAAAGGGTAATTAAAAAACAAATATATATTAATTATTAAGTGGTTTGGCGCGAAACAGTGGCTTTAACCAATCACGTCCACGTGATTGAGAGTAATAAACGGCTACTGTCACTAGTTCTCTGATGGGTGACCAGTGACCACCCTGGTTCGTAATGTGCAAAAGCCTTGCCACATATACACTGTTTTAACCCGTACTAATAGTTTCAACCTTACCATACCAACCTTACAAACTAATGCCCTCAGTCGCCGAAGCATTAAACTAATAATAAAAAAATATATATACATACCTAAATATATATTAGGTACCTACTTCTAGTATATTAGATACACAAATTATATTTTATTATTATCATAAACTAATCCAGACATATAGGTTGTACTATCTTGATAAATTGTACAACATAAGAAAGAAACCTATATTTGACATGCTTGAGTCTTAATTCATCTATAGCCTAGTAAGAATGCTAACTACCATTCCATATTCTAATATTTAACGTGAAATATAATATTATGCTGAAACGACGAGCAGGAGAAAACTGTTTAGTATTGCTTCTAATAAATCTCAAGACTTTTAAAGCTTTGCCTACAGTGACTATTATATGTGATACTCAAAGTTCAATGATGAAGTATAATAAATAGCTTGGGCGGCCGTGTTAACCCTGCGAACCCGATGTTCTGTGGCGTCCGATTACGCTGGGTACGCAATCTACTTGTTATATAACTCACAGCTGACACGGACAATTATATAAGAATAAAACAATACAAAATATAAACAAAAATGTGTTGTATGTGTGTGAGTGTGCGCAGATCAGCGATCGGTGGCTAAGTGGTAGTGGCGAAGTACTGCGACATAAAACAATTTATGTAATAATCATCCGGGCTCAAAGAGTGTTTCTTAGTGAGTTAAGAGCAGATAATACGTCATAGTCATTGACAGAAAAAATGTATTTGAATGAAGCTTATACGATAAGTAATCAGATGAATCAATAATTGGAGGAAGTTGGAGAACAGAAAAATTGAACGTCGGGGAGAAATGGGCCGAAGAAGGTACTGAAGGTTCCGTTTGATATTATTTACAAATTTCTAGAAGTTTGAGGAGCAAAATGACAGTGATTCCTCGGTGTGGTGTTTGTATTTTGATCAGAAAAAACAGATAGTCAGATATCAACTTGGTTCACTTATAAACTGCAATCCACATGGGCTTTTTTTTTGCTTATAATAAGGTTTTTGAGAATACTTTATGCCCATTTAGGGAATTCAGAAGGTGAAAATACTTTGAAACTTGTAAGATTAGGTTAGGTTGCCCCCTAAAACTAACTATACTACCTAGGAAGTTGAAACTGATGGAATTATTGTTTTCCTTATTGTAAAACTTCCTAATAATTCATAAAAATAACAAATAACTAGAGGGTTAATTTATATTATTAAATAAATAATACAATTCTTCAATCTACAGCCTTTGAAAATTAATATTATCAAAGTATTACATAAAACGAAATTTTAAAGAGAATAATACATTTTAAATCAAGAAATTGTAAATTGTAAATATTAAATTTAAGACTAATAAGTGATGATTAATTTCTACTAGTTAGGTATATAAATCTTAATGTTAGTTTTTTGTATCCTTGCTATTGGTAGGAGGACTTTTGTTATGGACTGTTGGCAACAATTGATTCTTTGTCCAAATCTCATTTTTGTTTTACATATTATCAGTATCTCCATCATATTCTTTTTTAATACTGATTGGAGTTTCAGCTTCTTCTTCTTCTTTTTCTTCTTTTTCTTCATCTTTTTGTTCTTCTTCTTCTTTTTCTTTATCTATTTTTTCTTCTTCTTCTTTTTCTTTTTCTTTTTCTTCTTTTTCTTCTTTTTCTTCTTGTTCTTGTTTGACCATATCAAGTTTTTTGATGGATTTAGATTCTTTTAGTGTCTTAGCTTTCAAGGAGTTATCAGTTTCTTCTTCTTGTTCAGCATCCGCAGATTTTTCAGCAGGGACATTGTAGCTCCTCATCGTATCCGTATCTTCAGCATCTTTTTTGTTAACCTGTTGACTATCATGGTCTATGTCCTTAGGAGAATCCACTTTCCAATAATTATTTTGAGACGTCAGCTGAAGTTTTGAGGTGTTCGCAGTATCTGGACATGAATATTTTATTTCACTTTCCTAAAAATAATATGGATAAATAATGATATAGAAGTTTGTCAAGCTTTTAAATTTTTCACTCGCCTTGCTTAAAATTAATATAGGTGGCGGCTTATGATCTTTCTTAATGTGTTCAAGACAAAGTAATCGGCTGTCATAACATTTGGAACATACTTGGCATCTAAAGTTTAACTTCTTTTGTGGTACCTAAATCAAATTCAATATTAACAAAGTTTGTTACATTTTTATAGGAGATTTAATAAAAATTGTAATGCTGAACTATCTCTAGTTATAGAAACTAATTTATATTTCAAATATTAACAGCACAAGTTAAGTTGTCTTAATTTTTAATTACCACCCGCTTTGTCACCGTCGAACAAGTGCATAACATAGCAAATTTACGCTTGAAACACGTTTAGCTCCGTTAGCTTAAACATTAAAGTGAATCGACCTATTATGAAACTTGATGGTAAGAATATCATCTGTGTTTTTATGGTATTTTTACGTTTATTCGGCGTTTAAGTGAGCTATGAGAATTTTTAATTTACGCTACCTATATTATATACGCAAAAATTGCTAAAAAATTGAACTGTAGCTAAAAAACCAACATAAAAATACAGATAATGTTCTTACCATCAAGTTTTATTATAAGTCGAATCACTCTAGTTTCTAAACTAACGTTGCTAAACGTGATCTGCTGAACGTAAATTTGGTATGTTTCGCATTTGTAAGGCGGAGACAACACATGTAGTTGTGGCGTCTTCTTAATAGATATTGTTACAGTTAAAAAAATATATATATTCTATACTTCCACCTCAAGTTTGCTTAAAGGAGACAGATAAACCTTTTGAATTTAAATATGTTTAAGTAGGTTAGGTTTGGTTAGGTTATTTAATTAGGTTTTTCGATTTAATACAAATTTAAAAATAGGATTTTTACTATTTAATTCACAGCTAAAACAATTTGTCTTTAATACTGTTATTGCAGTAACATAATATGATTCAATGCTATAAGATATAATTTAAGTTGAGTGTGGTGAAACTAATTATTAACATAATATTATTTTGTTTAATTTAATTACCTGCGATTAAGTTTAGCTTTCTTTTTTCTGTTTTGTGTAGTTACACTACAGCTATGCCTATAATGCTACATATTACTTAACGTAACTACCTAAGCTTATTTGTGTTCATAGCAGAATGCGGTAAAACCAAATAAAATACAAATATACAAGTAGGTACCAGAAAAATATTTATCGATTGCATATTAAATCAATAGCAAAATCACACTTTTTTTTATTCTTACCAAAGTTAACATTTTAGCAACTGCGGGTTGAGTAACAATAGGATTCTCTGGTTGATTCTGATTTGAATGAATTGGTTTCTGTAATCTAAAATGAAAATACTAATAATATCTATAAAATAATATTATAATATAATATACATACTGAACATTACTACATTCTAATATTTTCATTGTGTTAGCGCCATGCTGTTGTTTATTTAATTGTTTTTGATTTTGTACTTGTTGTGGTTTTTCTTTCTGCTGTGATTGTATTTTTAAAATTTGTTTTGGCGTTTTAACTGGTGTAAAGACGATAGTTGGAATTTTGCTTACTGGCTTATCACTTGATAGTTTGAGCTGACCTGGATTTGGTTGTTTGTCTGCCATTACATTTTCATTTAACATTTCGTCATTCTAAGTTATAGATAAAAAAAAAGATATATCATAACAATATAGGTACCTAGTTTGTTTTTAATACTATTACTACCTCAATGCTCTCCACAGTCTGGTCTGGAGGTGGTATTCCATATTTATTTTGTAAATGTGACAAAATGTCATTTTTAACAAGTTTCACTTCATTTTCCAACTTGTCCATACGTATCAAAAGTGATGTACATTTCATGCATATATGATCAGTAGAGTTAACTATAATCACAAATTCTTCTCCCAGAAGCTCACATATCTTTTCTAGGTATGGTGCATTACTATGGGGTGTAACGCTCGTAGAAATCTGTGTGCATCTACCTTTCAATTTTGCATCACAAATAAAACAAAGCCTCATCGTATCTGGAAAAAAATTTTTTTTTTAGTAGTGTTATTTTTAAAAGTTACATCTATAACCGCCTATAACAAACGAAATATGAAAAATATTATTAAACAAATTAATTAATTAATTCCTAATATTTATTTGTAATTTAAAAATAAACCATTATATTATTATGCTATACGTATTTTAAGATAAAATTCAGCTCACAAATAAGGACATGAAATAATTTGTTTTAACATAGGTACCGGTAAGTCTTTATTTTAATACTTAAAATAAATTATCTTAATGCGTAGGTAGCCAGGTAAGTACCTAAATAATATTGTAAATTATTTTGTATGGTTGAACTTCGCGCTATATTTAGCTATAGACCTAAACAAACAAATACCTAATTAAAATTCTATTTTGTTATGTGTGGATTTATATAAAATGATTATATAGGTAGGTTATTACCTACCTACTGTAGCTTTGCATTTGATAATTTCCTATTAATGTATAGGTAACCTACCTAATTGAGATGATAACATAAGACAAATAAGACTTACCTACTTATAGGTATATGCCCAGGGGTGGCTACGGGGGGGGGGGGGAGGGGGACTGGAGGCCGCAACCAAGCCTGTATTTACAAAAAAGTGTATGTTGTTAAAAAAAAAAATTACAAACAAAAATAGCATCAAGACTATCATACGACACTCACAACTCACAAGTATGTTGATGGAGCCATAGAAGTATGACGGTATGTACGATGTACAATAAACTAAAAATTGTTGTTTTCTTTTTGTTATCAAGTTTTGTGAAATTATAACTTAGCCCCCCCCCCCCCAACAAAGGCTCTGGAGCCGCCTCTGTATATACAGACAGGCATATGCCTGATACATGCAATATTATATATCAATAATATATTATAATAGCCAATAGGTACCTATACTCCAAGTTCAACACTAATATACTGTAAGTATCTACATATTAATCATTACCTTTATACCGTGTAATAAAAATAACATGGATATATCTAGTAACATTTATAATATTTCATTGTATTATATTATTATAAACAATAGACTGTAAATTATGTTAATATCCAAACTTACGAACAGGTTAGGTTAAACGAGATAAAAAAAAAAAAAAAAACGAATAACAATTTTACTTGCGATAAATATCCGAAGGATTAAGGGATGACAACTGTAGACAGACGTTTTCGAGCGTTGTAAACAAAACGACGACGTGCACTGGAAAAAACCTTACCGATGTAGCTCTGGTCAATGGCTGACGGCTGTTATTTATTACTGAAATCAGAGCGAATCGAACGCGCGCCGATACGAACTACACGGACGAGCGGATAGTTATTAATGGCGACCGATGAGCGTCAAACGAGAGCGAATCACTGGACAAAACAGACGTGCAAGTGAACAATATTCAACAATGCAATGAATATCACGAGCGGCAAACGAAATAGCGTAAGCAGCTCAATCTCGTGACGTCACTGATCTGGGCGAACGAGTGACCGGCCAGTCACCCCTCGTCGTAGTGTTGCACCTGCAAGATGAACCACCGTGTTATTGATTTTAATCGCGATTGGAGATTTGTGCGCAACAAATTGGCGTCGGGTCGTATCAGCTGGTATACAGTGATACCGCACGATACCACGCGTGGTAGGAACAGTGAACCAGGTATCGACCGACGTGCCGTGATTTCTCCACGTCCTCACAGACAATAACGTATAAACTTCATACTTAATATAGTCATGGCATGGATAATATTATTATGTGTAGTGACATTATAATATATAACAATATACACATACATGTGTGTGTGTGTGTGTGTGTGTGTGTGTGTGTGTGTGTGTGTGTGTGTGTGTGTGTGTGTGTGTGTGTGTGTGTGTGTGTGTGTGTGTGTGTGTGTGTGTGTGTGTGTGTGGGTGGGTGTGTGTGGGTGTGTGGGGAGGGGGTGTAGTTCCCGGGATACAACCACCTTGCTCTCTCAGTCTTGAAATGGCTACAGCAACAAAATATACATACATGTCATGAGTTATGCATTGAGTTGGCTCCCTCAATGTATATTTTATAAATCCATTGATTATCAAAATTCAAAATTGTTGGAGAATAATCTCAATACAATAATTTAAGATAGGTACAATTATAGTCCATTCAAATTGTTCGAAAATAAAACTATACATAAAAAAATTGAATACACAAATATTCTCTGACTTGGTTTTAATATGATATATATATTATAGGCTTATATTGATTTGTAAACATTTTTATATATTCAAATCTGGAGACTATACCGTTGTCATATTTCTAAATTTGACAGTCTATAAATTGTATTTTTCTTGAATATTTGTTTTGTGTGATCTTTCTACATTGTAGCTCCTTATAATAATTTCAGTACCCCCTTGAATACCATAAAATACATCCTTGAAATTGTAAATATTTGCTGGGTGCGTAAAATTAAATTTTGAATTAAAAGATTCACATGAATAAGTTGTACAACAAATATTACTGTTTTTTTGTGACCAAATTAGAGGTGAAAATAAAGAATTATTTTCAATGTAAATTTTAACTAGGGAAGTAGTCCATATGTTTTTTAACTTTTTTATTATTTGGTAGTATCTCAGCTAGTTTGAGTAAAAAGCAATCGCTGACTGATTGCGGATCCAGAAATGGTAAACCAAATTTATGCGTCAAATATTCAACAATTTGGGTTTTCTGTTTATACTCTGTAGAAGTCCAATTTTTAATCGTTCTATACCATAGTTGCTCTAGGTGAAACCAACAACTACGAATTTCACTCAACAGCAAAATACTTCATTCATTGCGTTATGTATTAGTAACTTCAAATACTAAAGTCACGTATTTTTTCAACTCATATATTTTGAGAACCACTTGTTTAATAATATATTGAGAGCCAATTCAGTATAGTCTTCCTTAGGAGTCAATTCAATGTTCTATGTGGTACTTTACCTAAATTAGCTAATTCGATGGTCGCCATTTTCCCGGTGGTCTGCTAATATCGTTTCTGTGGGTCCGACCGTACCCAGTGCTTGAATTAGTTGTAGGGTTGTTGCCGTTGTGGGGGGGGCACATATATTATATCGTATATTACGATCTAAGTTTAGACCAGTGGTTCTCAACCAGTGTGTCATGATTTACCGTGATGCATGTCACTGAAAAACATTGTTTATTAGATTAAGCACGTTGAATGTAATAAAAAATTATTTGAAAGATATTAAAATAAGTGAAAATCACTTGAATATAGTAATATAGCCTATACTTATAAAAATAGGTGCATAATAATGTATAAATTACATTTATCATCATTTATTAAATGTATATTACACCGCTATACCTAGGTAGGTATTTTTGTAATACAATTATAACATAAAATAAATGTTAAATATAATAAATAAATAAATAGAAATAGACACAATTCATGATAATTGACAATCGTACAAATTATATTAAATATAAAATATTATAAGAAATAACTAATGAGACCTAATGGCTAATAATGATGATAATAAGCCCGCTATTTTTAAACGTGACCTCGTATAGCTTTTGATAAATCTTATAATGCGGTCATAGGGGTGACAATGGTCTAAATGTCACATTGTATTATACTATTATTATTTATTATTTTATTTTAGATTCTGAACGGAGCGATGAATGTATTGATTTTACAATGATGTGTGTTTTTTTTTTAATTTTTATTTTTGTGTCTGTCATCGTTTTAGGACAGTAAAAATGCTTCAATGTTCTTCAATAGTACCTTTTCTGATAGGAAAGTGAATCTAGTTGGTACATTGGGGGTCAAAAGTTAAATTTCCCAGTCGTTTTCAAAAGCGCCGTGAAAAACGGGAATTTTTACGGAAAACCAATTTTCGACAAAATCGATTTTGGTTTTTGGTATAACTCTAAAAGAAATGACCGTAGTTACATGCAATTTTGACTGAATGTTTATATAAGCATTTTCCACACACCATAGCATTTA